>JAPDSC010000816.1:65035-113775 GCA_026290005.1 Latrodectus geometricus
ATATATATATATATATATATATATGAATGGCTTATCGTTTGGAGTTTACTTTCATCACGGTTTACTGATGAATGTTTATAATTATAAAAAAATGTTCCACAAGATTTAAATTTGAATTTTTATTAATGCACGTGAAACCTCAGACATTTTGTTTTGTGATAATTATAAAATGGCACCGAAAGGTATTTTCTGCCATTTTCATGTTAGGACATAAATGTTCGTTAATTTTTGCTGAATAATTCGTGTTTTTTTTTGGCTTAAATTTTTACAAAAATAAGTTCATGATACCACACAATTGAAACAAGAGAATAAATTTTTAATAACTTTAGAATTAATGCTTTAGTGTGTCGAAAATAATGGGGTATTTCCATTTTTAGAAAGTATATTTAATTTTATCTTATTAAAATGTTTTGAAAAAATGTGTTCCAATATTTTTAGCAAACTTAATAAAAGTATTTATATTTTCCTTAAATTTCAGAATCATTATTTTTTTTACTTATCAGTTATAACAGCAGTTTTCTTCAAGTGAAATAAGTTTGTTAGATTAATTTTATAATATTGTAACTTTTTAAACCGCATACGATATTTTTCAGTTATATTAAGACCTTTTCTACTAAATTCCATTCTGTTACACACTTTCTTAACAATGAAAAATATAATCAGACATAAAATGTTATGTTTTGTTAACTAAAGATCAAGTTTAGATCGCTTGAGGTTATTTAACCAGAATAACGACCTAACAGTATGTAGATTCCAAATTAAAAAAACATTGAAGGTAAAGGGCTTAAAATTGATACAGTTGAGCTGCTGATCTGGAATTTAACTATGTTATAGATTAGATGCCACTTTATCAATAACATACAAGTATATAAAAATTTCGATATTTTTTATTATTTTTTAATATGTACTGATAAATATATATTATATATGAAAATTATGTATACTTACATTAATATTTCTCCTTTACAGGTATGTTATGCTTTTCTGAGTAATTCTTTCATTAATAGTAACAACTGAATCCAGTGTATTACAGGTATTTTATATAGAACGATGGTTTTTCTATAAATATTATTCAACATTTTATTGCTTATAATTTTCAGAATATTATGCAAAATATCTCTATTCATTAAAGCATTAATTATGATTAATATATATAAATAAAAATTGATTAATCTGTACATAACTATTGATGAATCAAACTAACATGAATATATCAAATTGAAATTTGACAGAAACGTTATTAAAGATAAAAATTTTCAAGTTTAAAATATTTTACAATCAAAGTTAAAAAACATTTTTGCAATATGTATAGAATATAGGACATTTCTTCAGAAAAACAGTGCTTGCTATTTTTTCAGTATCTATTTCTTTATCGATAAAATTATCTCCCTAAATATCTTATTCTGTGATAATTAACAAACAAAATGTATCTTAAAAAAAAAGAAATATAATACAATTGCTCTATAATTTTTTTATTTTTATTAATTTAATTAATTCTTTAATTTTCATTATTCAATTTTTTATTATTTTCATATTTATATATTATAAATCTTTATTATTATAATTTATAATTAATTTTTTAATTTTTATAATTCATTGACAATCACATGAAAACAAGATTACCAAATTGATTTAAGTGTTCATTATATGTATCATAAAATAAATTTTTGAGATTTTTATAAAAATGTATCATTAATTAATTTTGTATTTTAGTTTTCGTTAATGAATGTCAAAAATAAAATAATTTTCATATTACTGAATAAAAAAATTTAAATCTTTAAACACATTTTGTACTAAAATATTTAAAATGTATTTTATATGATATAAATTTTTCACAAGAAAAACATTATTTCGTAAATTTGGAATTAAAAAATGCATGGAGTTTTTTAATAAAATTATTTTATTTGATTCATAATATTTTAAACGCTTTAATTCATCAAATCATAACAATTCTTTAATTAATTAATTTTTGTGTTTTAAAAAGAAAAGTTTAAAATACTACAATATATTTTTATTTGCTAAGAATTCATTTTTCATTACATATATGTCATTTTTTATTAAAGCTGTAGTAAATATTAAATAATAACTAAGTTAAGTAATCAACAAATTCTTTAAAAATTTTTAAAAGTAGAAATTTAATTGTAAAATAAAAAAAATGCAAATTAATTTGTAGATTAAGGTGGATGGGAGAGGAAAAACTATTTTGTAAATTGAAAGTATATGTATGTAAAAATTAATACTTTGGGAAAAAGAAATTTAATTTCTTTGTAGTTTGTTCTTGTAATCAAAACTCTTTTAAACTATTCTCAAATTTGAACATTCAGCTCAATTCTATCACACCCATATCTATTTATAAAACTTGAAAAATCAGATTACTTTAACTATTACTTGTGCTTATGCTGTTTAAGAAATCCATCAATAAAATTACAATTATGTTTCTATTATAGTTACAAATAATTTACGTTGAAACATTTCTTAATCATTAGAAAAATATGATTTTCTTTTCTAGCAAATATTTAACATTTAAGCTTTGAAATTCTAACATTGCATAAATTTGTGCATGACCGATTTACGTTGAGTTAAACAGATTATAGTAATATGTTTAAGAACTTGCACAAAAAATGGAAATTTTATGCAAGGAAATAAATTTATTCAAGCATAACTTTTTTAAACAATTTTGTTCTGTTTAAATTTATATTTCTTGTTTATTTTGTTCCAGAAGGAATTTTTTTCATTAATTGCATTTATTATTTTTATGGTTAGTTGTTTTTTACTTTCTCTTATTTTAAAATTTTTATTTTATTAGGTAAATGTATTAAGAGAAGATTTATACACAGTAAAGCCTAACAAAAATCAAGATTTACTCAGAAAATGACTGATCTAAAAAGCCAGAAAAATATTTTTAGTGATTTTATCATGATAGATTTTGAGAAAGCTTTAGTTGACTTTATTAGTAATTATTTTATTTTGTATTAATTTCATTTTATTTTGGTGTGTGTATTTATATGCTTGTATTTTTTATGGTTTTTATTTATTTTTATTTTGTTGATTTTCAAATAAACAAATTAACGTATTTTGTTGCATTTTATTTTTAGTAAATTGATTCTTCTTCTTATAAGGAATCAAACTTTTTTAAAATGATTAAATGAATAATTATCTCAAAAGAAAATAACTATACAGGCATAAAATAGCTTATTTATCATTTATATTAATATATTTCTAATCTTTTTTCTAGTTTTCTTGCTAAGTTATAAATAAATAAAACTTAATTACATTAAATTTTACAAAATTTTATTTTCTTACAATCAGTTTGTTGAAATTACGTATTTATCTTTAATTTTTAGAACACCATTGAAAGCTCTACATTTTTAATTAATTATATATATTATTCATTTTTTATACACACTGAAAATTTAAACAATTTTATTGTTGGTGTATCACTAAATCAGATTTGCAATGTACTGCTTTTTTGGTGACACAAACACTAAATATTGAAATTGTAACATTAAGCATGGTTTGTGTTTGATATATATATACAGGGCTAATGTATATTTTTTTAGTTAAAAATATTTTCAATATTTTTAATGGTAATATGTTTTTGTGACAGAAAAAAATTTTCTTCATATGTTTGCTTTAGTGATTGGTGTAAAAGTTTTATAAATATTATTATATATATATTATTTCTTTGTAAATGTTCTGCGAGACAGATGTTTTTTATTGGAAATTTCCAATAAGACATTTAAAAATTTGCTTTAAATTTATTATTTAATTTGATTTTCCTTTTTCATTTTCTGTATTGAAAATTTCATAATAAGGACATTACAGCTTTTTTTCCAAGAACTTAGGTTTTAAGTTGTGAGTTTGGTTTTCAATGGTAAATAACATTCAAATTTTGATTTCCAATCATTAAAAGAAATTTACACAACTCCTAATATTTTGTAAATATAAATCTATTAATTTAATTTTGTATATTTCCTTTGTAACATACTAGAGAGCTGTAATAAAAATTATTTTTACATTTTTATTCACAATTCCTCTAGGAGTTTCCAAGAAAACTCAAAATTCTTATTATTTTCATTAATAATAACGTAAGTTTTATTTTGTCTGAATGATTGCAATAACATTTGAATTTATATTGTTGATTTGAATTTATAAGATGATCGGTTATAAAATAAAATTTATAACAATTGAACAGAAAGTTATATTTGTTAGTATTGAGCCAGAAATCATTTAGAAAAGTTTCAGTTCATGAAGTTTAGCGAACATAACATTTGAGTTGGTAGATATAATTAACAAATTAATTAATTGCCAAGAAGTTAAAATTAGTATGAAGCAAGTGGAACACGTGCTCTAGAGAAGTGAAACATTTTCACATTAAAATGTTTGTTCAGAAATAATTCCATACATTTTAAGTATAAACATTATAGATTCACATTAACATAACAAAATGATTTCGGTGGAGACGTAAGTAGCAAACATCACTATATTCTTCCTCAATTCTAATTCTCTTTAGAAATATCAAAATAATTGCTAGCATTTAATTCTCGATCCTTTGCATTTTATGTATGCCCTTTTCTACAAAGATTTTTATTGAATGATAGAATATGCACATCATGGCGAGACTCTGATATAATGATTTTTTTTTCTAAGATCTCATCTGAAACTTATTTATCAAAAAGCTAGCACGAAAGTAAAACTACAAGAAAGATTAAAAAAAGAAGAAGAAAAGCTTCCATGATCTCGACATCAAACTTTTATCCATTCTCTTTTGATTCTTAAGAATAAAATGAGTTGAAGGCATAAGACGGGAAAATAGTCGGCTTATAACATACCTTTTCAAAGCATCATCGGTCGAACCATTGCTTTTTATTGAAGATTTAGAAAGGAAAAAAAATACGAAGACTTAATACAGTGTGCAGGCTACCTAATAAAGAACTGGGCTCCCAACAAAAACAATCACCAGAACAAAAATTAGACTCTTTAATTTCTCTTGAGGACCTCCGACAAAGGATTTAATAATCCCTGTACGCTAATTAGCTTCCTATCTAATTACTTTTGGGAAAGTTTTCTTTTGTGGCATACAATTTTTCTGCAGGAAAATTTTCCGGGGTACTACAAATGAATCTTTTGGAGCGTATCATTCCCCCTCCGTTTGATTGGCTCTCTGAATTCTCTATATTAGTCTTTTGATTCATCGAAACCGATCTTCTTAAGATGGCTATTCAAGCAATCGTTCTTGTTTATATGTGTTTTCTCATAACCGTAAATTAAAACTGAAGAATATGTCTTTCTTTACGCACGCGTAAAAATTAATTAGTTCCAGTTCTTATTTATTTCTTTTTATTTGATATGCAGGGAACTTGTGACATGTTTGTATGAGAATTATAAATCTCAAGGGGAACAACTATTATAAAAATGTAGGTAAGATAAACTAGTCCCATAATTGAGGAATTATTAATTTCGTTTCGATCGTGAGCAGTTTAATTCTAAAAGACTTGTAAGGAATTTATTTCTAAATAATATTTTATCTTCAGTGCTCTAGAATTGATGCTTAGCAATTTCCATTCATAAAAACACAAGAAATCAGACTATTTAATTTTTCGATGATTAAAAATATGATTTGATAGAAATTATTGAATAAGATATAAATGCTGTTTTTATTAGTTTTTAACTAACAATATCAGATCACGTAACCTGTAGGATAATTATTACATTTTCTAATGCTACTTTTCATTAAGAAATATTATCTTTTTAAATAAAAGTACAAAAAATCTAAAACCCAGGTGGCACGTTTGATAAAAAATGATAATACCATAAAAAATTTTTAACTTTTGTGAGTAAAAATGCTAAATATTGAGTGACTTTTTAAACAACAAATATGTCGAGAGAAAGCATATAATTGAATATCTCACAAAAATGATTCTATTTGAAAAATATATTTATTGATCATCAATGAATTTTACACCTGATATAGAGATGTTATAGTGTATAAATTACTCAAATTAATTGATATGTTGAGATATTTATAAATAAACCCTCAAAAATCATGGATTAAGTTATCTTATTCTTTGAATAGTGCCCTTCTTAACTTGCCCAACATAATAACTAATGCATGCCTACAAGATACTCTATCATATTTATATAGAGTTAAAGTAGAGAAAAATAGCAATACCTTCCAATCAAGGCTGCATCACTCTGAATATATAATAATAGTAAAAATAGTTGACAAATTTTAAAAATAGCGTAATTCTTCATTATTAAAAAGAGAAGATGGAAAGTTTTCAGGAAAACTCATATACAATTTTCCCAATATACATTTTAACATATCCTAAACTTGCGAGGATTTGTACTATATATAACTAGGTCGGATTTTGTTCATTTGCAGAATTTTTTATTAAAAAATTTTTAGTCATCAAACTAAATAATTGTTAGTCAATACGTTTGATGAACTGGTACTAATGCGTTTATTTATATTTTTGAGTGAGCAAACAAGCAGGATATCTTCTCTAAAACAAGAGAAATTACCTGAAAACTTTAGAAGAAAGATTTCATTTTTCCAAGATAGACAAGATTGATGAATTGAAATACAATGCTTAGCAATATTATTAGATTTACACTTGAAAGATAAATTTGGCGAAAAACAATAGAGCATTGAATTTCTTATCTATTGTTATCAATATTTAATTCAAATCACCAATTTTATTTAAAAAATAGTTTTTACGTGCTTAGTATATATTTTAGTTGATTCAATTTAATATTTATTGGAATATGAAAATATGCCATATTATTAAAGTAAATAAATTATTTTTTATATCAATTTCCAGGCATTGGTGTTTTTTTCGAACAATACTATTCTGCAATGTAATAATTTTATTTCATTACACTTATTAAAAAATAATATAGTCTTATTTCTACATAAGCGTAAACTAAACATATAAAAAATGTAAATAATGATAATTCAATATTACAGAAAATCTAGGAAAATATTTCATTTTTTCTTCTTATTCTTAAGAACAATTAATTAAATTGGTGATAAATTAAGCTTAGAACGAGGAACAAATTAAATCATCAATATTCAAGGCGCTTCAATTGGCTAATTGCAATACAAAAACTGCTAGTTTCTTGCCTTACTTCATTATCTTACAGAAATAAAATGTACTCTTTTTTTTAATATTATTTTCACATTGCTGAAAGCAACAATCTTGAGATTATGGTATTATAAACTGAAATGCTAGAACAAAAAAAAATCGCACCATGAATTATAAAGAATTTATGAAACGTGATTTTTTATGAGTTGTTTTGTGTAAATGATTGGTAATTTTATGTTTTCGGGATCATTCATCCATAATAATGACATTTGTTTAGTATTTTACGATAATTAGAGTGGTTTCGCGAACCGGTGAAGTTATTCATGCTAATTCAATACGAATAGTTTTTTAAGCTCACAATTGATAAGTATTTTTATGAAAAAAGTTCGGTTATTTTTAAAATTTTTGCTTGCATTTCATTAAGATAGTAATATTCCGTGAAAGCATGCTATAAAGCATGCTTTTATATTCATAAAATAAATATTTAGAAAAGTTATACTATAAATACTTTTTAAAAATTATATTTGACGATCAATGTCTCTTATTTCTACCGATTTACAATGTTATTAAACTAATGCTGTTTACAAACATTACAGACTTTGCAAGTGAAACTTCACTTTTAAAAGACACATTATCCTAAGTTTTGATGATATTTAACATCAAAATTACAACTAAAAAAATTTATATCAATTTTTAAAACTCTGAAATTTATTCTAAAACTCACATGAGGACCATATCTCAACAATAAAATAGTACTGTCTTTATTTGAGAAACGTTTGTCATTTAACAATGTAAGAACAAGAAATTTATAAGCATTATAATGTTAAATATTCGATTTTTTAATACTTTATAGTTAAAATTCTGAGCAAAATAAAAATGAAGTAGCAGAATTGTAAAAATAAAAATTCAATGAAAAAGAACAAAGGCTTATATTTTTGTAAAATTTGCTTAAGTTTATGGAATAAACAATCATTTGAAATATAAGTTTTAAACTAAATTTTGTAAATAATATAGTTTACAGAATATAGATTACAGTTAAAGTTTTGTTCCGATGTTAAATAATACCATCAGATGTGTAGATAGAAACATTTTCTAATTTTCTCTGTATTTTTATATAGTTCTTCTTTTACTTTATGTGTTTTACTTAACTTTTGCACATAACCTTACTTAACTTTTGCACATAACCACCATTTTCTATAACTTAATTCTAGTATGCAACATTTAATAAAGTAATGAAGTTCATTTACAAAAAATAATATTTATTTCCAAATGATATTTATTTGATATATGCTTTTCCTATTAAATATTAATTTCGGGAAAAGAATTTTATGTTAATATATTAAATATTCTAAGTGAGATTTTACATTTTGTGAAATTCAGAAAAGCTTCATATAAATCACAGTAAATACTCTTCTGCCTAAGATTGTTTTTTAATAGAGCAATAATATACTTTATTAAACTATTCTTAGACATTATTTTACTTAATATATATTCTGTTCAAGTAATAGGCAGGCTTGAGATTAACGCATTTATTTTTAAGTATGCAAATAATGTTAAGCTTTGCTTAAACCATGTATATATACTATATAGAAAACATATATTTACAAGAAAGACTTGTCAAATGTATAAAATAAAAAAAGACTTCCCAAAATGTGTGAAATGTTGGTCAAATAATAATACTCTGAAAATAAAATTAAAATAACTCATATATTTGAAACTTACGTAGGCTTAAATACTTTTTTAAAGAATTTATCAATATAGATTTAAAAAAAAACTCTGTTAAAATAAATACACTTAAAAATAAACATTTTATTTCATTGTTTGTAATTACTAAGTTAATATAAAATTAAATTTTTCGAAATTTGTAAAATGAATAAACGTTTATTTTGATATAAATTAAGAATTATAGTTAAGATTAATAGTCTGTAATTAAATATGTTCTTAATGCGGATATTCTTAAATATTTTTAATGATTATGCACTTGTCGCATTCTACTGTTTAAAATGTAATAATAAAATAGTTAACATTTTAGACTTGTAATTATAAAATGAGATTGAATTTAAAGGTGCTTAAACTCCCACTTGATTTGTTATGTAATTTTAATTATTTATTTAGTATATTAGCATGCTAAATTGCATATGAAACTTAAAACATCAAGTCAAATATTGAACGATAAACTGCAAATGTTTGTTTTATAATGAAACTTTTATGCTTGTTATATTTAAAACAGTTCATGATTTTTCCAAAAGTTGCTAAAAATTATGCCTCATATTTTTAAAACACTTTTGACATTCATTACGAATGGTGTAAATGTTTTTTCTCTCATATAAAGTCATAATTTTCTGTGAACAACAAGGAAAAAAAATTAACGATCAGATGATTGACCCATATATACTCAGTATATCTTAAAATAATACAAACTTTTCCTACATCCACATAAATTTTGTATATAAAAATGCTAAACTAATCACTTTGAATGTTTACATTGGGAAAGCAGAATAGTAAACATCACATCCATTATTTCTGCAATTTTTTTCCCCGCAGTTAATAACAGATTGTTTTCAAGCACCGTGCCCTTAACCACCCTTGATTTGTAACGATTCTGACAAAGAAAATTTTACAATTAAAATTAATGAACTAATTTCTTAGTTTATTACTAATTTAAATTATAATTTCTTCATTTATGCCTTTCCAAAAGCATTTTGTACAGACCATTCTCAATTATGACGCCTAAAAGCTCGGAAAATAAAATTTGTGGAACATCTTGTACAAACTCAGTATAGATCAGAATCTAAACATTGTTCAATGATTCGAAGTAGAAAACATCAGATATAAAAAAAAAGTAAAATGTGGCTCTTTTTAGCCTTTGCAGGATTCACAACATACAAATAAAAGAAGTCTGCATTAGAAACAACATAGGATATAATGCTCTGTTAAATTATTAAACATTCTTGTCATAATAATTATGTTTAAATGTATGCATGTATGTAAAAATTAAACGTCATATTATACTCAAATGTATTCACAAACATTTACAATCATCATGGGTTTCATTAATGAAAAGTCAAAAATTGATTTTCTCATGAGTCTGATCTTGAGAATAAGTTTCACGGGTGAGACTGCAAAGCTTATCTTACATTTGTTTTCAATAACAAGAAGGTTATAAATGACGAAATACCCTATTCTACTGATGTAAAATATGGAAGTATATGGACGTGAAATATTTTCAGGTTTTGAGTGAGGGTCGTATTTGTAATCGTTTCGACATAAAGTCACCTATTCAATCGAACTTTTATCAATAATTGATGTATTTTTCTGTCTATTTGAATCAGTTCAGATGGAGAGAACGAAATCACTAATATTTAAAATTTTTCATTACCCAGTTTTTCCTACTATGTATATAAAATACAGTTTCTTGAGACATTTGAAAATAACGAGTAATCTATTATTAAACTTAATTGTCAAAGCATATATTTCTGATGTTTAATTGATTAATAAGTATTGTTAACTGAGATGGTGCTGTTACATACTCCTTTCCGTTAAATCACAACCTACTCTATGAAAATCGAAAATATATTGGTTTGTAAATAATATATAAATTATTATTAGGTTTGTTTCACGAAGTTTTAGGGGGAAATCAAAGCACTCTGTGTTTATTACAGTGAAAGCTAGAACTACTCTTTTTTATTTTACAAATTTAAAAATATATCTTTAAAATTTCGTGTATTTTTAAAATTTTTAAAACATTTCTGTACTTTGTCTCTAAATATATGACTTCGATAAACTTTTATAAGCAAATTAAACGACTCTAAAGTAATATAAATAAATTTCTTTTATATTTGTAATTTAATTATATCAAAATAGTTTGTTAATTTTCTCTGTTATTTATAAAATTTGACGCATTTATGTATAATCATGGATTTAAACAAGAAAACTCATTTGCATTTATTCACAAAATATTTTGAAAAAAGGCTTCTATACATAACATTGTTTACAATTAATTTAAATTTTCTAAGGTGAGAAAAAGGAAAATATCCATTTTACCCTTAGAAACTAAAGATTTCATAAAGATTACAAGATTTTTATTTTCTTCTTGGAAATAGTTCTTTAATTTATGAATTTCATAAAATAAATAACTTTTTTCCATCATTAAGATAGGTAGCCTCAGAAATTTCTTATCAAAGATAAGCTATTTTAATAAAAAAATCTTATTAAATAAAATAAGCATCATAATTATCCAATATAAAGTTCCAACTTGACACAAGTTTTGAAATATACAGCTTTAAAACAAATTCTTTTTACAACACACAAATTAATTTTATACACAATTATAATGATGATCTTCATAAACATCAATTCATTATATAGAGTAGACAAATTTTAACAATGAAATCTGATAAAAAAAACTGTACATTTTTTTCCGAGTTTGTGTTTAATTGTTATAACTTTCAACATTATAATTACTTTCATGTAAATTTCGTGAAGCAAAGTAGAAAATATTAATTAATACTTATCTGATGTAAGGATAAATATCAAACTTTTGAAGAATTTTCCAGTCTGAAAAACTCTCTTAATTTAAAATTATCTTGTTTTTATTTGTGATATAATGTAAAAAATGCTTTTAAAAATATCTATTAGAGATTATAAATTTTTAGTCAGTATCTATCCTTAAAAATTTTCACTAAATGATTTTAGATCGTGAATATTTTTATACAAATGTATTTAAATAAATATATAAACATTTTGTCATTTCCATAATAAACGTTTGTTAAAACATTCATTAAATTTTATTATTGTAAAATTTTTCACATTTTATATATTCCGTAAATGATATTATTTGTAAATAACAATACATTAATAATATATTTCTTCAAAGGTGTGGAATTAATATATTAAATACAATTGAAGCTGGAGTTATCTATAAAAAATTATCCATATAAAATTCTTTAACAAGAAAATAAATTTCATTTCGATACAAATAGCATTTCTAAAAACTTAAAAATAGTTCAACAAATTGATATTTTGAAGAAACCAATAGCAATATACATCTATCCGTATCCAATGTATGAGATATATAACAAGTTGAATTGAGCTTAAAATAGCTGCATCCTAACAGCATATCCAGGGAAATATCAAAAACCATTAATACAAAGAAATCTTCTAAATTGCTTATCTATAATTTTATATCGGCCATTAAGATTGATAATCAATGACATTCTTTACGTACTTTCAAAACCACTAAATCCTTCATTCGGCAATAAGCTTTTAAGATAATCTTCTTCGCTTATATATCTCAAACCTAACTCTCCACAGTTCAACCATTTATAAATCATCCTTGGAAGCAGACTGCAATTGAACAGCAGTGTTCGTAATATGAACTGCGGAGTGATGTATGGTTGCCAATTCAGAAAACAAATGATGACGATATTTAAACAAAGAAAAAGAACACATTTCTGGAAAGTGATGGAGCCTTTCTTTAAGAAAGAAGCCGCATATTTTGAACCCTTTGCCGATCCTCCATCGAAAACTTCCAAATAGCAAACCAGGAATAAAACTTGCTTTTTCCCCTAGAGGTTGGAAAAGGACATCCTATAATTCATGGCATCCTTCTTGTTCAAGTTGCTCACTTTGTTATCAAACGGCCATTTTTTCCATTCCCCAATCTTCTCGCATCCATCCATCAAGTTGTACATCCTTTTTTTTTATCAGTGTACATAATCTACTTAGCTGGGAAAACTAGAAAGAGGAGTTTGATGGGATGTTTTTTATTTTTCCTTTATATTTGTTGGGCTGTCATATTTCTTTATTATCTGACGTATCCTACGTTTAAGAATTCATCTACTTACCTTATCGATCATATTGTGTTGGTGTTTTGACTTCGTTTCTAAGCCAATGAGATTTGAGTAGCTTATTTTTTTCTTACTGCCAGCACTCTTGCTCTACCTACATTTATTTCTTAAAAATTCTGCTTGGATTCTCTTGTTATTTATGTCGTGCAGTGCCTGGGAAGATTCACATTTGGTAATTAATTATTCTTAGCTTGAAAGAAGTAGGTGGAGTTTTCTATGTGCCTCTGTTTCGTCAAACTGCTCTCTCCCCTGTGAATGAAAATAAATTTAGAGACAGAAACGAAATTTAAATTTTCTCAAATCTAAATCAAAAATGTTTTAGAATCTTGTGGATCTTCTAAGTATTTTAAAAAGAGTAGCAGGAAAAAAAAGATGTAACAAACATAATTTAGATTTAAGTTTCATAAATGAATCAAATGCAAATACTTTTATAATTATAAATAAATCTATCTATATATTCTGTTATCTGATGTGTACCTCATAAAAACTAAATACTCATCATTAAATTTTGATTTTACTTTTAAGCCAAAACACTTGATCTAAAATTATAAATTAATACTAATTTATTTATTATCAATTATTATGTCAGATATTTCATAATTTTTATGATATGTTTTCACAAAATATAAAAGTTTGTCATTAATTAAACTACATTTTCAGTTCACATATACAAAATGATGAAAGGAATTTTCTTCATTATGACTAAGAATTTATCAAACTTTTTTTAATTTATAATTTAAAAATAATACATAATTCATTTCGTTATTTATATTAATTTAATTATCTGCAATTTGCTTATGTAGCTGTATTTTTTATCAAAATATATTATGTAACTTCATCATGTTAATCACGAATTTCATTATTTATAAATTATTTTAATGGATTAAATTAAAAGATCATCTTAAAATTAATTTAATCCAATAATGAATTTATTTTAATATTTACTGCATTTTAAAAATAGAAAAAGGGAATCAAATTTAGAAATTTCATGTATTAAATGTTTTATAAATTTTTGTGTCCTTTTAAAAATATTAGAAGAAGAAAAATTTGTTTCATTAAAGTCTTCACTGGAAGACAAATTATCATTAATAAATACTAAAATATCATATTTTTGTTAACACTTTATCTCTAAAATCACCCTTAAAAGTAATTTACTATGTGTTTTAACTAGGTTGATTAAAAAAAAATTAAAAATAATTCTTTGGATATTTTAAATAATAGGTTGAAAAGAATTCAGCCAAAAAATATTTTTGATATTAAAAAAGGCAGTAAAAATTGAGGAGGATTTGCCGTCAACTCAAACATTTATCAAACGTAAGATATAGCTTAAGATTGGGTTACTGCCTTTTTTCGTCAAGTGCATAATTTTGTCGAACAAATCCGCTGAATATAATCAACCATCAGTAATTTTGAATATTTTTTGTTACATTATTTTCCCTTATTTTATATCACACTGATGGCAAGATATAAAATCATGTGTAAAAGTATACGAAAAATATCACATTGTATAACTAGATCTTAATTAATAAAACTGTTAAAAACAGTTAATTTTCACACCATAACCCAATTGCAAAAGTGTTTATTATGTAAAAAATGAAAATTCATATAAGATACATAAAAGTGTAACTACAAAACGCTTTTACTAAGCAATCGGAACAGATAATGGTGTAGTTAATGAAATGTTCAAATAACTAATTATTATCTTTTGTAATAGTTAAGATCATTTATCAAAAGCAGCTGAATGTGATACTAGATGATTTTATTAGACGTAAATCATATTATATAATCTGATTAGATATAAAACAAAAAAATTTCACACTTTTTTCATAAAAGTTTTTTTGTTTAGCTTAAAATGTTAATGCTATTTTTAACAATTGAATCACTTCCCTCGATTCGAAGGAAATTTTTACACATATTTTTGATCAATGACACCCAAAAAGTTCAATTTGTTAATATTGTGATTAATTAATCTTTTTTGATTTATGTTCTTTCAGATTTCCATTTAATAAACAAAAACTAATCGTGCAAAATATTATCCAGTTTTCTATAATATTTTTTCTTATTTTTCATTGTATGTATCTTTAATCAATACGCACCATCAGAAACAATAAATAATACATTCAAATTATTTTTCAGTTGATGAGTTGGTTTAATTGTAATTGTTTTGAAGTAAAATTGTTGACTGCTCACATTAGATAATGACATTAAAAAGGAGTACATATATATTTAATTTAACAAGTTTCATCTGTTTTAGTTCATTATTATCTGTATCAATATTATTTATTATTAGTATCAATATTCATTATTATTAGTTTGTTGGTTTTTCAGCAATTTTGCTTATATTAACTAATTCAAAAAATTGTTTTCATACTTGTTAAAAAATCTAAAAGGTTATTAATATTCACAAAATTACTTATTAATATTCACAAAATATTAATAAGTAATTTATGTAAGCAACTTTAGTATATTTTTTAGTATATGCAGATGAATAAATCTACATTTTTGATACCACTGAAATTTTCATACATTTAGTTATATCTCTCTAAAGCAAAACCTATTTACAATTTTATTTAATAGAATATAAATGAAATTTTTGTAAGCTTAAGTTACAAAAAAGTTATACTAAAATATCTATCTCAATTATAAGTAGTCAACGCTAGCTTAAATAGTAGAAGTTAAAGTATTTTAGATAAATGTTTATAAAGAAGAGGCAAAAGAAATACTATTATTTTAAACTAGAATTAAATATACAGTTATAGATTCAAACCTCAATTTTTCTAGTTATTGAGTTCACTTTAAAAACAATTATTTATATTTAGCTTTCTTGGGTACTGTCAACATAATAATACCAAGAACTTCTTTAGATTAAGATATTGCTTTTTCATTTTAATTGGGCGATATTATTATAATTCTAAATAAATGCATACACATCTTAAGTTATAAAGAGATACCACCCAAAGAGAATCTAATGACGAGATAAATTTCTGCAACGACTATAATTACTTAATCCCCTCATCAAAAAAAAGTACTGAAATTAATTAAAGTTATGAGTAAAACGTGGAAAAATATATTTATGTAAAAGGAAAGAATTATTAAAAATTTCTTCAAAAAGTTAAAACTTAACTATTTTCTTCTGCTAAGCACTAATCCATGCCCATCGAAAGTAAATTTTAATCAAAATAAATGATCATCCGGGGATTTACGAGTCCGGTAAAATGTATCGAACATTCTTGAGTGCCCAAATGCAAAGAACAAGAAGAGTGTGTTTAATGAGTTACTAAAATTTCATTAACAAAAGGTGTAAGGAAAAAAAGTTCTTTTTGTTCTTTGAAAAATGGTTGAAGCATAAAGGGTGCGTATATTCTTCCTGTATGATTAATATTAATTCGCCACTTAAGATGAATGAAGCTTGGAAAATTCTTCATTAGAGGACTATTTACTCAAAGACGAAAAGTTTTTGCTTCAATAGAAAATTCGAGAATTATTTTTAAGACTTCCATACATATATATATTTTAAGCTTTATTAAAAATAAACGAAACAGCTTCAGTGATTCAGCTTTTTAATTAGCGAGCGTTCATTTTGAATATATATTTTTCTAAAATCTAATACTATTTAATGACCATATCCTTCAGGGAAATAATAAAGCCTCCTCAACAACAATGACTTTTTATTCCTCTATAACTCGGAGAAGAAAATTAAAACTGGCAAGCAGTCACTTGTCAAGCCATATTTTCACAGGGAAAAGAACAGCTATAAAAAATCACCCATTTTCTATTGTCATGTTTCAAATTGCTTTAAAGTTTTTTTTTCCTTATTTTACTTTCTATAGCGGCTAAACTTACTGCGGCACCATAATTGAATTCCTTTGTGCTTACGTTTTGCTGTTGAAAATCTCAAATTAAAACATTACTGAAATAATAGGTCTTAAGAATTAATTTAAAAGTTAACATTCGTTGCCACCCTTCCTCAACATTAAAGAAAATGTAAGGATTCACTTCATAGACATTAAAAGTTTAACCAAAATTTTAAGTGAAAGTGATTTTTTTTTTCTGCAACCTTAGATTTAAATGTATGTGTTGACAGATATAGTCTTAGACAAACATTAACAAAAAAGACGCGTTGCTTAATCAGGCTCAGAAAATGAAACAGTTTCATGTTAGGATTCTAACTTCATGCTCTATTACATTGTTAAGCATTCACACCGCGTTGGCGGAGAAGGAAATAAGTTTTAATTATAAATATGAATGTGATTTGCTTTGATATAGAATCCTCTAAATATGTGTAAGAATTCGTTACTCAACATTTCCAAACACTTAATCAAAATTATAAAAGATCATCATTTTATAAAATTTCTTTCGGTTATTAAATATTAATTTTGTTTTACCCATTTATTAAAATTTATCAACAGAAGTACAAAATTTTTATTTTAACAAAATATAGTAATTAATTAGCATATTGGAATCTAAATTTTGATCCATTTCTGGTACAGCTAATATTATTTTATAAGTTATTGAATTAAAACTCAATTTTTAAACAAAGTTAATAATAAATCAACTTTACTTTTCCTATAAGCAAACTAGTTTTCATGTAATTATAGTTTATTAAATTAAAGACAGGTTTAAAAAGATTGCTGTTATATTTAAATAACTATAATAAAATTAGATATTTCAACATTTTTTATATTATCTATAATAATTATTGGAATTTCTTTATTTAAATACAGATTGCTTAATGCAGTTTTTATATTTTTTTGTATTTATTCGTTATTATTTACGTTAATATTTTGAAAACATTTCTGCTTCTAAAATGTTTTTGATGAAATTAAATGATTTCGCAACATACTAAACCCCACCAGTTCTGTAAAGAAATCTGCCAGCAATAATTTCTAATAAGTGTCATTAGAATTTCAATCTCGCTAAAAAATTTCATCGGAACCAAGATTTTTTTCATAAAAATAATCTTCCGCCACTTCGTAACTGTATTCAGTAGCTTAAAGAATCTATCGATACAATACTACTAATAACAGTACTAAGAAATTTTCAGAGATATTGTGAAATGATTGTACCTTTTGCACTACCAAATTAAAAAAAAAGAACTTAAGTTATAGAAGTGGTGATGAAGATGACAGTAAAAGCACATGCTTCCTAAACACATCAACAATCATAAGAGAAAAACACAATGACAAGGGAATTGATGAAGAAGGCATCCATAACACAAATGACGTTGGTTGGCTAATTCTTTGTCACACTCATCATCAACGATTAGATATGGCGGTCTTTCTAAGAACCACCAACGCATAAGTAATGACCCTATAGGTACCCATTCAAAATGATGTATTTGATGGAAGAAGGGGGGAGTATTGCGGTAATTTGTCCGAAGAGGAGGGAAAGTTAGGGGATTGGCTGCCATTACTGACATGAATCCTATCTCTGTCATTAAACGAAAAGGCTTATGGGGGTGGGGGCTTGATCACCTGATAGGAAAACCATCAATTACGTAAAGAAGATCCTTTTGGAAGAAGGAACAAGCTATTGAGTGGTGATGTAGGAATAAAAAGGCCTCTGGAGAAGGAGTGGCCATAGGTGTTGTGGGGGTAGAAAAGAGAATTCTGAGTGCTAACGATTTCCGAATAGTGAGCCAGGAAGTCGGATGGAGGAAATCGTTCAGTCGAAATCAATTCCTCTTTTCCAAAAAAAAGTAATGAATCCTTCCCTTTTCCACACTTTCTGGAAAATAGAAATTCGGTTTCGGAAGTGGTTTGTTTCCTGCTTCCAGAAAATAACCGAACCCACCAACAACTTTTTTCCCTTGTTCAGTTTTTTACATTATTTTTAATTCAAACTTTCTAGATGTTCTTCTTTAACACAGTTTGAGAATCACCATTTTTAAGAATAGTTCATGAGTAATACATTTTCTTCAACAAATTTTTGCATGACTTTGAAGAATTATTTTTTGTTAAAAGTAAAAAACATTCTGATATCTAAACGAAATAATAGGAAACAGAAAACAAAAATTTTGAAATTAATATTCAGCTGAATGTAATTAAATCAATTTTTTTAAAGTTTTTGGAATAATGTAAGCAAAATTACTAAGTCATATTTATATTAAGAGTTATTGTCTTAAACAGTAGAAAATAATTTTTTTCATTAGGAAAAAATATGTAATAAAAGTATTGCTTGCAATAAAAATCTATAGCATAATTTAATTTCTATATAGCGGTAACTTAAATTTATTTAAAAGTAAAATGATTTAGGAAGCAAACAAGCATTTAACAAGTTGCTGATTAGATTTATTTCCTTTTAAAAATAATTTAAGAATATATAATTTATGTGATATATATGTGCATACATGCATTGTTTTAATCTGAAATAAAATTTTATTGCATTTCCTTAGAAAATTAGACAGAAAAAATTACAATCCAGTTAATCAAATCCATATACAAATAAAAAAAATTAAAAAATTATATATATTTTTTATTTTTAAGTGTAAATTTGTCTGTTAAAAAATTTAAGTTCCTTAATTTGTCAATTTAAGATTTAGATATGTAGTCACAAGTTTTTCATAAACACACACAGCCACACTGTACCTCAAACTATTGCATATGAAATGTAATTTAGTACGTAAATCCATATACAGTATAAATTAATGTGACAAAATATGAGCTAATAATATATATTCTGGTATTATTTTATAAAATTTACTACTTGTTCTCAATAGCCAGCTCTTAATTTACTATACAGGATATTGATGAAAGACACAACATTCATCAAGGATTCTTTTTCATGCACATGGATTCTATGTCGTGTTCCTATAACAAAATGAAAGTCAAACATAAATGGTTGGGATATTATTTGTTGAAGAATAACTATTTATTTTATATATTTAAAAACATCTGACTTAAGTCTTCAAAATCTTTTAGATACAATCACTTTAAACCAAATAAATCACTTCACAAAATTGATAAGAGTTAACTGGTTATATTTTAAAAAATTCCTCTTGTGTGGTATGGAAGTTTGGAAATAAGCCATTAAGCAAACTTTACTACCATAATTTTAACAGTAAATGATTCACAAAAAATATTGACAAAATTGAGGTTCTTAAGACTTTTTACTGTCACGTGATTACAAATAATTATCATTGTAAAGTACAGATATTAATCACTTAGCTTGAATAAATGATTTAACCCTTTGTTCAAAAATTATAAAAGCAATACATATTACATAAAATATTCAATAATCTTCTTTAAGCTTGTAAATTACAGCCGAAAACAAATAACTTCCTTTGATATATGATAATAAAGCAAGTTAGTTCGAAGTTAATATGAAAAATAACTTCTATCGACGTAAGTTGTAAACTTCAGTTATTTATTTTCCAAATATATTATGACAATTAATTTCACTAAAAGCTGCCTTCTCACAAAGTGATTCCCTTTCTAACTAATTTCCCTACAAATTCCTGTTCTAGTGGCGATTTATAATTCCTGTAAGGGCTACTAAATTATGCAATCTTATTAAATAACGAGTGGTTTTCCAGAAATTCTAAGAAGTTCCATTGATTTCCTCAAATTGTTTGCGGAGACATTGGTGATTTATTTTAAATTTTCTAATCTCGGTAACAGAAAGCACTCTCTCATAAAATACGTGTTACACAGTAATGAAGAACATATAGACGTATAATAATTTTTAAAGTTAATTGTTATTTTCAACTTGCATTCGCTAAATTATTTATCGATGCTTAGACTCAAACTTTGAAGAGTTCTGTGTGTGTCATTATGTGTTTAAGCATATAATATAATTATTATTATAATTAGACTTTTACATTTGGTTTAAAGATCTAATTTCGCAGAATTCCACTATATTCCTGACGTAAGCTATATATCATTTTGTATTTAAAAATATAATATACTTATTATTAGAATTTTAAATTTGGTGCAATGTTCTAATTTCACAGAATACCACTATATTTCACACGTAAGCTATTTGTCATTATGTGATTAAGCACATATAATATAATTATTATTAGAATTAGATTTTTGCCTTCGGTTTAATGATCTAATTTCACTGAATGTTACTGTATTTTAAACGTAAACTATACAAGTATCATAGAAAATATTTAAGCCATAATACTTTTAACATTAAAAAGCACTATTCTAATTGCGATTTACATATCTATTGTTTTTCGAAAAATTATTTCAACACTGAACATTTTAAGGAAATGTGTTTAATGATTTCAGTTTTCCAGTGACTCACCAATGCATTTCAGAAGGTTAATCATTTCATTGTATTCTGTATTCCATAATATAATTATTTGAACTTAATTCTTACGTATAACTATATAGGCTTATATACAAGTCAGAAATTTAATTAGATGAAACAATATAGTACACAAATCCAATATCTTTCGTTAGAATTAACATATAATGGAAATTGTTTCAAATATTTAATTTATGTAACAATGAAATATAATAAACAACTTGAATTCATGAATTACATAAAACGAATTAGTTTTTTAATTTAGAAAATGTTTAAAAAAATAAAATTTTGTTCTGATTATTAAAAAAATTGTAACTATACACATCACATTCATACGAAAGCAACTTAACATAAATATTTCGTTCAATTAAGTAAACAGAAACTAAATCCTATATTTAATTTAACATTCAATTTAATAAAAAAAAATCATTTACAAAAGCACATCAAAATTTTAGGAATATAAAATCCTCTGCATAAAATTATAAATGGTCAATTATGTTGGAAAGAATGTAATTAATTTGGGAACTAACTTTCCAATCGTCATTTGACTGAAATTATGTATTATACAAATATCTTACATTAAATTTTGAAAAATCTAAAACCTTAAATTTACTAGCCATTTTCATTATTTTTAAGTTATCCCTCAAGATCTTTTATTTGATAATTTTATATTTAATCAATAAAATTTCATCATCTTCCTATAATTTTAACAGTTAGAAGAAACTATAATTACAAAGAATTCTCACTGTCGTAGAAAGTACAAATAATTAAAAATATTAAAGTTAAATAAATACAATTGTATTTATGTAATTCTAATTACATATTTATAAAAAGTTATAAATAAGCATTCATTTACAAATTAATTAAAGAAATTAAAAATGAAATAAATCTTTGTTAATTTGAATGAAAGGTTCTACGTCAGTTTTCATTGTTATCTAATAAAAATAAATGTCAAATAATATTTTATTTCAATTTATAATTTTTTTAAAAATAAATAAATAAAAATAATGTTTCCTAATCATGAATAACAGTTATAAAGCCAATACATTTCTACACTACAAATTTATTCAAAATAACTATATATTCACGCCCGATTGCGTTACGTTTATAGTAAAATTGAAAATTTTAATGTAAAGAAATTCCAAAAAATGTTTATAATGAAAATGTTAAATTAATTCTGAGTTAAAAGAAAAACTCAGCTTTGAACACAAAATTCTTGTGGGAAGATGAAAAAGTAGTCAAAACCCCTTCAGATCTTAAATCCTTCAAGTATTAAGTTCTGACTTCAAAACTTTTTCCCAATTTGCTCCCTTTCATTCTCTTCCAAATTACCGCCCAAGGAAAACTACTGCAAAAGCAACTGCAACGAAAGATGTGCAACTAATGTTAGAACATCTTATCTTGTTTCAACAAAGCCATGGGCCATTCTCTTGAAACGAAGAACTTCTTCAAAGTGCTTTAAATGCTTTAAGCTGGAAAAGCAAATTTGATGGCAAGTCGTTTAGGCGTAAATATCCCGAATTAGACGAGGTATTTTTTTTAATATTATATGGTATATCTCATATCGATAGGCGTATTCCGCAGAAGTACCAGTGTTTTGTTTTGGAAGAAAGTGCAAGAAACAAAAAATACAGTGAAACTTCAGTTTAATGGCTTATAATGCAGATTAAAATATGCAGAATGAAGAGAAGGTTTTTTAATTAAGCACTTTTAACTAAAACTGTTGCTTGTATGTTACAAAAGTTTTATAAATTACTGAAATAATGTCATGGGCTAATTTTCGGATAATGATACTTACTTTCAGTTAAATTCCATAGTCAAGATGAAGCTCTTCGGCAGTTTTCAAGCTCTCATTTACATAAACTTTCATATAATAAATCTTGTACATATAATTTTACTTGAGATTTTTAAATAAAAATATAAAACACCACATGAACTCTCAAAACAACTTCTGTAAAACATGTAGATAGTAAATTCTATTATATATTTTTTTTCTTAAATTACTATTTGGAAATGTAAGAAAAATTAAAATAAATTATTTTCTTCAGTATTTTAGGTATTTAAGGATTAATTATAATGCAAATTAAGTATTCTGTATAAAATATATTAAAAATTAAGAATTAAGAAAAACATATAAATAAAGTTATTGATATATTATTTTAGAAATATTTCTTAATTATTCGTATGTTTTTTATAACGATTTTTAATTTCTCTAAGTTCAAAATAATTTGACAAAATCTAACAAAACTGTATGATTTAAATTTAATATGTCCATTTTTCAAACACACAATTTTTATTTACCTTCCAAATTTATTACAATAATATTTATAATTTAAAATTTTAATTATTTAAAAAATTTGATTTTTGAAATTTTTTTAAAATTAAAAATGGTTTCAAACAATAGTCAATTTTATCGGCAATTTTATTAATGATAATGTAGTTCATCAAACACACAGTATGATAGATCAAGTAGCTGACTTTGGCTGTTTTAAAAATACTTAAATATGTAATTATATATATATATATATATATATATATATAAACAAACAGAACTTCTGCACTAAGCTTATCTTATTACTTAAATATTTATTAAAATATAAAAAACGACTTTTTCTCCGATTAGAAACTACGAATTTAAAGATAAATTTAAGACGATACTTTCAGAAAATTACATTATTTTATGTATAGAGGGAAAACATTTGAAAACATCTTGTATTTCAAACTAGTCATTTAATATTTATTCTTTAAAAATATTTACTTATAAGTATAAAGTTAAGTATAAAACATTCTTTAAAGAAGAAAAATTTAAAGCATCTAACACTTATTACTTTTGGAATATTTTACTATATACTCATATAATTACTTAAGTTTTTATTAAATTAATTAATTTTACGTTTTTGTTTTGATAATCTTTTAAAATATATTTTCCAAGATTGGTATAAAAAATAAATATTATAACAATCAATTTTCTATGAATTGTCAGAAACAATGTATTTAAAAAAAAAACCTATTATTATAATTTGAGGAATTTTGTTTCATAATAAATTAATTTGATGGAAATTTTTTGTTCGCTGTCCAGAAATTTTACGTATCATAAAAGATATTTAGCATCTCTTTCCGAGAAATTTCTTTATTTTAACTAAATGGAGAAAAAAAGATAAAACTTCCTATTTAAATACGATAAACGTCAGTTTCCGTTTCGTATTGTCACCCAAGCCCCTCCTCCACCTCACCTCTTTTCTAAGCAATTACACTATCCAAAACAGTTTCGTTTTCTCAAAATAACGCTGCGCTAAGCGCAAGGCCTTAGATTGCATTTTCGTTATTTCTTCTTTTTTTTATATATTGTTCTCGGAAATTCGCGCGGAGCAAGGCGCAAGTGAGGCAAATTAATCAGCAACATAAAGTGTCCTATTACAGAGTTTTAGAGGTTCGTAAGCTAGGCTTGAAACCCTAGATCCACCATCATCAAATATGTACCAGAAAACTGCTTTAATTAAAATGTCCACCTATACTCGCCGCCAGCCATGGAGCCCCGAAAGCGAAACGAACCAGAGCGTTAATTAAAATGGCGTCGTCGTCAGCGTTCGGCGGGAACAACAGTAGCAGAAGGATCCTTCTTTTTATTTACATGTGCCTATGAAACAAGCTCCGGTTATTTGATACGTTTAACGAAGTCATTAAAAACTAGCTCAGAGGATCGCTTATTTATGTCCCGGGTTAAAAGAAAAGGTAAACTTCTCGCTCCAATTTGTCATTTTTAATGATCTCCAACTTTGAAGAATGTTCTGCTTTCGTTGTTAATTCCGTTATGTCGTTAAATGAGAAAAGGATACCTCGTCAGACGACAATTTTGGAACTTGGAGTCTTCAGTTTTGTTTCGTTTTTTTATTTTCTTTCTTCCTGTTCTATTTATTTTCCAAAATTTTATTTTATCGTTTTGCTCTTTGTGGAAAACCGCGCAAAGATTTCGCCATTTTTAATCAAGATGTCTTTTTCCAACGGACACGTTTTCCAAGCAGACGTGAAGCAATGGATATTTTAATTAGTGGGTTAATGTGGAATTAAAAAAAATAATTCTTTTCGTCAGGGATTGTAAAAGATTGGGGACATTTTAATTAATTGTATGCGGCTCAATGGAAAAATAGAAATTCGTTGAAAAGTTTTCTGAAAGGTTTCCAAAAGTTGCCATTGTTAGATCCGATACTGAAATTAAAAAAAAAAAAATCCATTAATTTTCTGCTCCTTTATAAATTGGGTTCCCACTTATGAACTGCTTTTAGAATTCCTTGATAAGATAAACAAATATATCCTTTTTAATTGTAAAAATGCTGAGTAAATTTTGCAAACGTGGTAATTTGATTCTGAGAATACATTCCAAACTTCGTTCCCTACTGAGCAATTTGATCAAGTTAAATTGGATTGAAGAAGATATGTCTTTAATTACAGAATAAACAAACCTTTTTATTTTTAAATTTATACTGATAAAAATGTTCTAAATTCAATTGTAAATAAATCTTTTAATGGTAAAAGTAACATTTAAATATAATGTTACTTAATTCTTCATCAGTTTAAAATTCATGAAAGATAAATGTGTTTGAAAGAATAAAATTTAACTCATAGAGTATTTTAAATTTAAATATCCATGGTTTTTTTTTAGTTAGGCTTACATATTTTAATTATTAACTATGAAATAAAATGCTTAAGTGAACAGAAACTAAATATATAAAATGTTGCGAATAAGCAACTCGTTATAGATAAGAATTTTGTTAATTATAAAATAATTAATAAAAATAATTCATTCCTATGAAGATTAATCATGCGATGGTCATTTTTACAATTAAAACAATCATTTGATAAATAAAAGTAGATAAAATTATAAAATATCAAATAGGAGTAAGCTTCGTCCTGTAGTTTACTATTGTGCAAAAGTTTGATGTGTTGGAAATAAAATTTTAAAACTTGTGATTCATACTCATATTTAAACTCTGAATGGATTAATATAGAATCTTTTAAGCTTTGAAAGATATTTATAAATTATTCTTTGGGATAAACCAATGATCCTAACTTTCCTTACCAAGAAAGAAAATTTTATAAGCAATAAAAAACCTTTTATTTGAAAAAAAGGTAGAAAATTCTTCTTATGAAGTATTTAGCGATTTGCTGAAAATTTTTATGATTCAATTGATAGAAAATCCTATGAATTTCCTTTATAATTTCATTTGCTCATTTTTAATAAATATAAAATCAGGTATCTAACAATAATAAACTAAACAATCTTAAAGCCTAATTTATTTATGTTTATGTTAATTAAAAATACTATTTTTAGCTGCTATATTAAATCTATATATTTAAATAATTTTTCAAAAAATAAAATCATAATATAAGGGAAAGAATTTCTTAATTTCTTTTTTAATAGTGTGTAACGTTTGTTTTAGCGGAAAGAATAAGCTTTTATTGGGTAATATCTACTTGTTAAACTTACTGAAATTTGAAATATTATCCTCTTTAATTCTGTGTGCATAACATCAAGCGAACCATCATCTCACTTTAATGATTTTGGCGCTTTTCCAGAACGTTGGAAATCTTCACAAGAGTAATTAAGGATTGTAATGAAAAAATACTTTTATACTGAATTGGCGATGGATTATCTTGGCTTGAAAAATTACCCAACGTATACCTCTTAAAAACGTGGCTTAAACAGATTAACTTTAATTCTTAGACAGCATGTTTTTGAGTTGCATAAGCTTTGTAATGCCTTGAATAAAAGCTCGTGTAAAAAGTACAAATTTTTAGTTCTGTAAAAGTATAATTTCTGTGTTATAAAAAAAGAAAGGGTTGTAATATTTTAGATATCGGTAAATCTTCTTGTTTATCAAGAATAATAAATATGTAAAATGTTTACGTTGAAGATAAAACTTAATAAATCAGTCACGCTAGATTAAATCAAGTTATGTTAAAAAATGGGTTAATATATTAAATTATTTTTACATAAATTTATAACAAATACAAGAGTTCAAACATATCTTAATCCCTTTATATTTATATTAGCCTGTGGTTTATTTGTTATGAACATAACAATTTAGGTGTACTGGGAAATAGCTTAGAATTTATTTTCATAATATTGTGTGTGTGTGTGATCGTTTTTGGTAAACTATTATTACCTAAAATTTTAATTACTGCAAATATTTTAAAAATGAATGTTTCATTATTTAGTCCACGATCTTTCTTTTACATCATATATTTTGAATATGCTCTAATATATATATGAGAATATTTTATTTTTATAACATAATCTACTAGTAAATGTGTGTTTCTCACTTGTGAAAGATTTCGAGTACGAGACTAGACTTAGTTTAGCAAAGGGATATATTTGTAGCACATCCATGATTGCAGGCATATCTTACTGGAAATTTATGTAAGTTCCGAGTTTTCTCCCTTGGAACATATAAATACCCAATACCTGTGAAAAGACTTACGGTAAAAATGAGAAAGGTATACGTGAGTTTTGCAAACTTTATGTCTACTACCTGTTGAATTCATATTATATAAGTAAAATGATATAGTGATGGTAGCTTATATAGTAGTCGTAAATCTATGGAAGTAGTGGGTATGAAATCGAATCACACATTTTTAAGCAAAAGGCTTTGGGTTTGAGCTTAACTTTTGTAGATAACCGGAGTTAAACTTAATGATTCTGATTTTTGCATGCATGTTTTCTGGAGAAAGTTACTGTAATGAAAGTTTCCTGTATTTCCCTTTTTATACTGCTTGAAAGTATACTGCTTGAAAGTTTACTGCTTGAAAGTTTTCTGTATTTCCCTTTTCTCAACATGGGTATACATCGCGCAATTTATTGTCTCTCCATATGTTAAAGACGAAGCCGAAAATCCTGTATCTTTCATTAGGTACCAGATGTTAGATTAAGTCATAAGAAAACTATGAGTAGAGAAAGAATAATGCATTTCAGAAATTTTGGACATCATTATCTTTGCTCAAAAATTGATTACAAACAGTTATTTTTTTTCACCTGCATACAAAAAAATAAATACACTTTTGATTGATTCAATTAAGCACAAATCATAAAAATAAAACAGGAACATAATGAAGTAAAATTATTTTACATTATTTAATGAACTTCTTAGGGAATATATTTTATGTTGATTGAGAATACAAACCTCAAAATAGCTATATTATTGAAACAATTTTCAGTAAAGATTTACGTGATCTTTCTACACGTAAATGTTTCTTAAGATTTTAGAGATTTTAATCTACAAAATTAAAATTAAGGAATTTCAAGATAACTATTAAACAGTTCAGACTCTTAAAACTGTCAATTTAACTCTGATATCAATTACTTCAAACATCAACCTTTTCTATGTTGATTTGTATGTCAACCAAGGTCAGTCTATTCAATTAAATTTTGACTTGAATAACATCAGTAATAAACCTGAAATCTATCAAGGCTCAATCAGTCTAGCCTAGGGACCCTGAAAACAAAGGATTTTCAAATGTTATTCAATGATATGAAAGAATAATAAATCTTGGTCAATTTATAACTCTTTCAATCTCAGCATTCCCATATTATTGCAGTAAAATGGTGGTCCTAACAGCATCGGGAATGTCACTATCTGTATCAAAAGTATCTTGTAAAATTTTTCTACGAAATTAAATTTATCAATCCTTATTAATCTCCTAAATAGTTTCGAAAATGTTATTAACCACATCAACAAGTAGGAAAACATCATGGTTTTACATGTAACATGTAAGTTATCACAACATATTTTTGCATATTTAACTCTCCACTGCCATACTACATGTCAAACTAAGAGTTTCATATCACCACACATTATTTTTTTGATCAAAACTTACTTGTATATCTAAAGTAGTTGAAGTTATTTTAACCATTCTGTGCACAGTTATCTCCAACAACACATTTGTAAACAAATATTCATTTTGTATTTATAAAAATTTAAAATTATATAGATAAAGAGATGCTTTTTTATTTACACCTACTAATGTCTAGTAAGATCTTTATTAACATATTTGTTTTAAAATATTTTTTTATGAATTCTGCCTTAAATAATCAATGACCTAAAATGTATGCATACATAATGTGAGATGTTACCAATAAATTTAACACAAAAAAAAAACTCCACAACTATTGTTCTTTATTAATTTTAAATATAAAATCTGTTTTATTCCTATATACATTGATTTCTTTGTGCTAAATCTGTATTAAAAACCAAACCAAAAGTTACAATTATAAACTTTTATGAAGAAGTTTCTCTTAAATGCTAAAATTACAAAGTTAAGAATCCAATTTATCGTTTCTTCAATTTCAAAAATTTTTCTTTGTGATGGTGTGCTAAAAATACTTCATTCTACATACTGGTGTACAAAACTTAATAAACTGATGTTTTGTTTTTACTATAAACCATGAAAAACCATCTGTGAGATTTGAAATTCAAAAATAAGAAATAGCATTTTGTATTTAAGAGATGATGACAGCGTAATTGTGCTAAAAAATAAATACAATGCATATAGTATAAAATAAAAAATAATAAAGCATTTTTGAACTCATAATCTTGTTAGACATGATTGTCTAAATAAGAAGAAAAATAACAATTGTCATTTACTTTGGTGTCAGAACTCCCTTACTGCAATAGTTACTTCGTATCATCTGTCCATATTGTGCAAAAGATTATCCAACAGTTTTTGAGATAAAAGTGTTCATTTCTTCTATAGTCACTTATTCTAGTGGTTGGGTGTTCCTTAGAGAATCAAATCATACCTCAAGATTCTTCACCAAATTATCCCACAAGTGTTCTATGAGATTTGAATAAAGAAGTACGTTATCCATTTCTTTTGAGTGATGTTCAATTTCCTGATAGACAACCACCAATCTATCTAACAACTGTATCTTTGATTAGGAAGGTACTTTTGTTGATTTTGAACTCTTCATGGTCACACTGCAATTTTCTTACAGTTTTTTTTAATTATACTACCACTTGTGAAGTCGTCCAGAAAATTTCTTCTAGTCAGATTTGACGAAAGAATTTACTTGCACGTATGTCTTTGATTGTTCAACCACCTTTCCTTTCTTCGTAGTCTTGAGCTGCAAGTTTTGCGTATGCTCCCGTCATCTGTGACTTTTATTCTTGGCATTTTCTTGCGCGTGACCTTTCTTCTGATACGCGTGTTCATTGTATTAATCACAAGAGCTCCTTTTGTGCAATTCATGGTTGTCACCTTAAAATTTATTTTGTTGCATAAATGTTTTACATCTTTTAAGTGTATAATATGTTACTTTGTAATTAAGTTAGATACTTCTGTAGCTAAATATATGTACTCATTGCACATCAAATTACAACCATGAAAATGAAAAAATGCTATAAATTTAAAAACAAAATATAATTATATAACTATACGATCAAATAATATGTAAAATTCTTGGTTCAAGCAGTTTTCAATGATAATATAATAATATACTAATATTTTTTAAATTATACTCACGTATAATGAGTCAACATTTCTACATTTTAAAATATGTTTTAAATATTATCGTACTTCCTACTTATAAACTACACGTTCATTTAAAAATTATTAGAGCTACAAACTTAAAATGTACTGAGAAACACTTGATATTTACAAATATCAAATTTTATACAAGCATGGTTGATGGTTTTAATCAGATTTATGGATGGCTTTAAATTATAATCTATACACTTTTTTGTTTATGGTACCTGTTTTGTGACTTTCATATGCATTAGAATTTTCACTAAGTGTTCTATGAAATGAGAGTATAATATTGCAAGTATATCATAAAAAGTTGTCGCAGCCTTTTATATCAGTATTTAATAGTCTTATTACTTAATGATAACTCAAATACCTAACGTATTTGTACTTGTACTATTAAAATATTTATGTATTTAAGATGAAACATATCCACGTAATGATGTTTTGCAGCTTTGCTACATATTCTGAATTAGTAATGTCTTTTAAGAAATTCTTGGTCTTAAATTAAATATATCTGACTTACTTAAGAATTATTTAGACTTGATCAAGATTTAAACCACTCAACTTTTAGTTAAGTTTCTCATTTAATTTTTCGCATTTAATGACAAAATTGTCCTAAAATAACTTTAAATCATTGCAAATATCCACTACCAAGGGAGTAATAGAACTTACGAATAAACTGAAGAGTATAATACTGATAATACAATGCCCAAATATATTTACTACTCTTTGATTTCAAATTCTTAGCTAAGAAATGATTTCCATTCAGGGTAGTTTTGTATTCCTCAATCAGAGAACATTAAAAATCTAAAAACACTGAATTTAACATTTAAAATTATTTATATTTCAAAAGAATGTTACAACAATTAAATTATTAATCCACAGAAATATATGCTAAATAGCATTCAAAATTAATCCAAGAAAAATTCAACTTCATATCTTAGTATGCATTATGAAATCACTTCAAAAAATGTCTTCCTTAAGGATTTTTATTTATTATTTAACGTTTTTATTCTGAGGCTCCTTCAAAGTCAACTTAGTATCAAGGCTCAATTTACTAGGGTTTAACGTTTAAAACCTCGCCCTGCTATCTAAGGCAGATGGCAGGCGGCAGATAAGAGGTATCGTAAGGTGAGGCGACTGCATCGTAAAAATACGAAGACGGGAAAAAGAAAAATATATTTATATAGTATCGATTTCCCTCCAAGCCAAGGTTTCATATTTTTATTAGCAGCAGTTCGAGTAGCTATTTAAATTACGAATAGTGGTTTTTTGTGACGCAATGGGAGAACCCAAACACACACTTTAATACTCCCCAAGGAATCATTTCCAGTCAGTTTTTATTTTGGTTACGTTGAATTTAATATGTATTTTGGTGATGTTTTGGCATATTTCATTGTCAGTTGGGGTGTAACTTGAATACTCTGAAATTATCTTTCTATTTATTGTAAAACATTTAAAAAATGTACTAAGCGTTTTTGGAGTTTAAGATAAAAAGTTATAGGATGTTTTGAAATTAGTGAGATGTTTTGTTTCTTGGGCATACAAGAATTCTTCTTTCATATGAGTTTTCAAAATAAAATATTTTTTATTTTATAAAGTTATTTCTTATTTTTGCGAAACAAACTTTTTCCATACTTTAAATTGTACAGGAACTAATTTTCGTATATATATATAAATATAAATATATATATATATAACCTTTTTTTCCCAAATTTTATCAATATACTTGAAATTAAAGATAATTCAGTTTTAAATTATTTGAGAAGAAAATTTTTTATTTTAGTATGAGTTTCTGAAATTTTCATAAAATATCACACCATATTTTTCATTAATGTTGTTTCAAATGAACCAAATACTTTGTAAGACTTTTTTATCGATAATGTTCTTAGTGTTTCATATCCTTTGTTATTTCTACATAATTAATAGAAAATATTTTACAAGTATCTTCTCGAGTAACCTATATTATTTCTGGCAAATTCTTCAGATTTCTAATTTCAAATTGAGATATTTGGTGAGATTTTCAAACATTGGAAATCATGAATGGACTTCATTTATGTCTTAAAAACTAATTGAAACTTTACAATTGAATGTTGATAAAAAGTTTTGATTAATGCCATGAGAATCAAATGTTAAAACATTAAAATATATGTGTTTTCAGGAAAATATTCGCAACATGTATAATAATCAATTAAATAGAATGAGATTTAAGAATGTATTAAATTTACTTCTTGGACTTTTATCTTTATTTTTATCTTTTGGAAACTTCTATAAGAACAGAAAGAACAGGAAACAAGGATGCTAGCACTTATATATTCAAACAAATTGTGAAGTCAAGTAGACAAAAAATGACATTACATAACTTGTAATTCATATTGAATGACTGAATACTAGATTATAGGTTCTTAAATTCTTAACGAAGTATATTGGAATTAAAAATAAAAAAGTATTAAAATAAATTACTATAAATTTTTACATACATAAAGTTAATTTATTTATTTTATAATAAAATTAAATATATAAGAAATTAATATTTATGAAAAATCACTTTCTGTTTTCCCAGAGTCAATATTCCTTCTAATATATTTTCAGTGAAAATGCACAATACCAGTAAAAAGCACAACTTATATTTCTTAAAAGAACAACTGATTTATAATAGAAATTTGCTTGAAAATTTGAATGGACGTTTTTCACTTCAAAAAGTGCATAAAACTAAGAAAGGTTGAAAAACATATATGATGCAAACGCAAAATATATTTCATTGAAAAACATAAACTCAACCAGAATATTTACTATAATTATCAAAAAATTATATAACTTCTTAAATCACTTATAAAATTTTCTTTTATTCATGGGAACTTAAATAAAAAAATTAAATCATTTTAATTTTAATGAATAAAAAAAATATTTTACTGTAATTTGTAGAAAATGTTTCATTTTTATGCAAAACAAGTATCTTTAATCTGTTATCACTTCTAGCCAAATGTCTCATGTGCCTAATGTAAAGGCCATTACTGTTATATACTAAATGGCACATACTAAATGGATCGTTATTAAATACTTTAAATTGATACAGAAAGTATCAAAACTTTTCTAGTCAGCAAAATTGAATAAATTATCATTTACATTTTTTAAAAAACACGAAATATTTTAAACTATATGTATATAGTATAAAAATGTTCATAATGGTTTATATCATAAATGGAGCACACGGTAAACATATTATATTCTTATTTTTTACTATAACTTACTATTACCATTATAATAATTTTCATGTAACTATTTTTTGAAACAATTTGCTTACATAATTTGCAAGAAAAACTATTCAGGAATTAATGCTAAAATGGGCTTTATAATTATCCACTACCATTAGATGTTCTTTAAAATACCACAGTATTTTATTTTATGCACTTATTATGCGCTAGTTTTTAATCATCAATTTAAAACCAACAGTTAATATGCTTGTTATTTTTACTGATTATCAGTAATAGGTTTAAAATATGACATCTAATATTTTCAGCATTTTATATCAATGATATTCTATGAAAAATTCATTAATATTAATTTCATCTACTGTTAATAAGCCATTAAAAATACAAGTTCTGATTTTTCCAGTCACAAATTTTTGTATATGGTAAAAATGTATCTAAGCATACTTAAGTGAAAAATTTGAAATGCTAGCCAATTAAAAAACAGAAGTAGTTCAGTATGAGGTCCAAAGGTATTATAAGGATTAACATAACTATTGAAGCGAAATAAAAGTCTTAAATTTAAACCAATTAGCTGGTTATTTATACTATTTTTTAGACATCAAATTCTGAAATCTTCCTAAAATATAAAGATAAAATCTTTTGGCTTATAGTTTAGAATAGAAAGACCTCATGAACAAAAAATTAACTTTTGTTTCATGTCTATTTGAAAATATTTAGGTGAGAATTTAATTAAATAACTTGTTAAAAACCTTTAGTCATCTATTGTTTTTTTAAATCAATATTTTTCTAAAGATAATCTAGAATATTTTGGTTAGAATAAAGCTGCTGCAACGACATTAAATTTATCATAACTATCTATTTTTTACTTAAATATTATTTGTAAGTTATAATAAAATTTATGAGAGTGAAAAAATATATAACAAAATTTGACATAATAATACAAAATAAACACGTCACGTTTGAGTAAAACAAAATCAACAATAAAATCGTTAATATTTCCGAATTCAAGGCCCTGAAACTGCTTCCTCATTTGTATGCTTAATTATTAATATAGTCACAAAATCTTTTTAATTTGTATTTTAGATAAGTCACTTTATAAATATATTTAAATGGATTTTTGCGAAATTTACATTTGTTTTGTAGTTGGGATGCTGTTATAAATATACTTTAATAACATTTGTATAATTTTCACTTGGAAACAAAACTAGTTAAAAAAGAGCTGAGAAAAAATTGCTTGAAAAAAAACAACTATAATTACTGTTTCACTTTATGATTGAAAAGTTATATAGTCTTGTAAAAGTGTACTGTGTATATCTTCCAGAAACTTCTATAAAATAATGCCTTACTTTCTCTTTAAATGTTCATATACATTTGGATGTCTATTGACTTTTTTGTGACTATAATGTTTATTTCTCTGCAAAACCTGTCATCCAATGATAGTAACAGGAAAATTTCGGGATTTAATATGAATTAAGAAATAATATTTTAGTTTATTTTTTCTATGATTTACATATAATATTTCAGTGCTTCATGGTGATTTAACTTGATAATAAAATTCAACTTTTTCCAAATTATGTTTTGTCAGTGGCAAAAATATTTTAATCATTTGAATAAAGTATTCCTAACTTTATTCTCAGTAATTCAAATTTAGCATTTTTTGACACATTTTGAATGAAGAGAAAATTTAGTAAATCAATTTTCCAATCAAAAGATAAATTCTGTTAATCAAATAAAACATTGAAATCAAATATTACTTATATATTTTTAGGAGGATGAACGAAAGTTTGATAATTTTGTCTAATGAACATTTCTTTACTAATAACCAATGTACAACATTGCCGCCACATTTTAAATGTATATGAATATTTAGATGATTACAAAAAATACCTAATTTTATGTTCACAAAACGCTGATGTAAACAGTTAATACATTTGTTTCATTTCTACTAATTAAGCATATATTGGTTGAGGTAAAAATATTTTGACTTACTTAAAAATCATAAAAATAAACATGTTGACCAATCATATCTATCCATTACCCAAACTAGTTTACTTTTAGTCTAATGAAAACAATCCATATCCATGTCAACATCAATATAAAACAATCCCTATCTATATAAAATAATCCATATTAACTTTTGAATTCAACAATCCATATTTACAAAGTAACAGAAATATATTATTTAATCATATTGAAAGTAAACTATTGCAAAATACTCATTGCAGTCAAGAAAATCCAATATTTAAGATCCTGGAAGTCGAATCAAAATCATAAATCCGTAATAAAAACAAATATTAAAACTTATTTCGAATGTATATCACTGGAAATTACTGGAAAAAAGAGAATCAGGTACATTTTATTACAAAATAAATTGGATATAGAAAAGACTTTTTCTGAAGACGGTATAAAAGATAAAAAAAAGAAAAATTACGTTCCATTCAGCATTATACTTTAATGAAATTATAGTTAGTACACAGGGGAAATTGACTTCATTTCTCTCTATCTTTACATTGATTTCTAAGATTGAATTCGCTTTTACAACAAAGAACAGAAATGAAAGAAACAAAGGTTATTTTGCTCTTTATTTTGCCCTTTGTCTTTTTCCTGTACTAACGTATCTACGTTTCCATTGATTTTTCGAAATATTTAACTTCGTTTCTTTGATAAAAATCAGTATCAGTTTTAACAAAACGTAAAAAAATATTTAAGAAATATCCGTGAAGATATTTGAAAATTTAATTATTGGAAGTTACGCTGCTCAGTTTAAAAAACTGTATCTATAAATTTTTATGCTTTTAAGGAAGGGAGAACTATACATTGAGAAATACTTTCTATTTTTAATGAAAAGTATACTTAAATACCTATACATTTTTATTATAATTTTTTTTTATATTCATATTGCAATAAAATATTATATGGTTCATATTAATTTTAAATAAAAATTTAACATTAAAAACGCTAATAAAGAAAATTATCGATGTTGAAAAGTATTTTCACGAAAACAAAGTTCTGCATTAAAACATGAATGAAGTAATCTGAAACTTATCAAGTTTTATACTTTTAAATTTGCAAAGAATATTTTTTAATATTCTTAGTTTAATTGTGAATAATATAAATTAGAAAATTAATTTGTATTTCTATTTGCTTTCTTGATTGTTTTTGTTTGTTTGCGCATAAATAAATAAGAATATCCTTTGAACTATAAAAAATATATCATTTCATTCATGTGAGTATTTCAAAGTTAAAGTTAGTTCGTCATAAAAAACTATTTATATTATTGAAATATTTTCAGATTTTTTATTAAAGTTTATAAGGGAGTTTGCGGTACAAAGAGCAATTTCCTTCAGGAGTGAATTTGCTAGTCAGGATTTGTGGTAAAATGAATTTTAATTCAGAATTCAAAGTTGAACAAAAACCCATTAACTGTTAAACTAAATTACACAACGCTGTTTATTCAGCTACGAACAACGCTACACAAGATTTATTACAATCAGAAAAATATATAGTAAATCTCTATTCTTTTATTCCTATTTTTATTTGCATAAATTCTCCCAGCCATAAGGAATATTACAATTATACGATGAGAAATCTCTTGAAAAAATCCGTTTGAATATTTATTTAACGTATTCTTAATATTCCTTACCATTTTTCAAGCTTAATATTTATCTGCCTTCTCCGAAAATTCAAATATTCCAAATCCGGTGACCATCTCCCAGGAAAACAATCTGGGAAAAGAATCCGGAAAACAAAATCTTCGCGTTTTCTTATCCTAAAATACCGGTCTCACGCTTCATTAAAATGCCCAAACCTTTGTTCGCCTTTTTGCGTTACCCTTCCTTGGTATTGTGAAATGCCCTATTTGTCACCGAGCAAAAATCGGTAGCCTCTATATATAGCTACTCCAAAACAAGAGCAACTATACCAAAAGAATAGGCGATGGAACATGAAGCCTTTTTAAAATAGGCCCTAGGGATCAGTTACCATTCAACTGAATACAATAAAGATTCCTGCATCTGCGAAACGGACTCTAGGGAATATTTTCCCCACACTCTTGCCCGATACCTAAAGATTTTTCCCTCTCACCTTACCCCTCTTCCTCTTTTATGGTGTTTTTAAAGTTTAGAGTATTTTTCATTTTACGGCGTGTCTGACGATTACGTGTTTTTATACATATTTTCCATGTCTCGAAAAATGCTTTTCGAGCATTACGATTTTTATTTTATTCTGTGCGTAGAGTAAAAGATGCCCCAGTGATGCCTTTTTTTATGCTTCCCTCCGCCGATAATATAAGTGGCGCTTTAGAGATGGATTGTAAAATTTGAAAATCTTTGCCAATATGGGTTTGTTTCCTTAGAATCAAAGTGCATCTTTGAGAGATCCTGTTTTATCCTTGTGTTTTGGATTTTTAGTGACTACCGTTTCAGAAACTTCAATACCAAAACGTGACGTTTCATTACTTGAAACCGCATATTTTTTTACCATATGTATATATATAGTTTAACATAAAATATTATTTATTTTATTATAAATGTAACAGATATTTTAATTTTCAAATATTCCTTAAGTGTTTAATTTGTTTGAATACGTTTTTTTATGTGGAGAATGGCATTTTTTCAAAAGCACATAACTTTTTACCCAAATAAATATGAATTTTATACTTTATAGTTTGAATTTCCTTTAATCATGTATCTTAGTTTAATCATTATAATGTTATACAATCAGTCTCTTAAAAATTTTAATTTTGGTATATGATTAGTTATGTAACTTTGAATATGAAAAATATATTTTCATTAAATTTTAAAGCTTAATCTATGTCTCAGAAATCTGTATTCTCAGTTTGATAAAATATTAAGAAATGTTCTTATCATAATTATAATTATTTTATATTTACTAGGAAATGCTTAAAATTTTTTAATTAAAATATCCTCATCAATTATTCTAGTGAAATAAATTTACTTGTACACTTAAACTTATTGATCCTAAATTAATTTCATGGAGATATTTTGCATCCCACAAGGCTTTTCCGCAACAAGAAAATTCAGTAATGCTTTAGAATTATTCTTTTTGATAGCTAAAATAGGCATACTAGTTAACTAACTTTTTTCGTCTTTTACAACTCATTCAAAATTGTTATAATTAATTATGCGTTAAAAATTTTTCCTTTATTTAATCATAGACATTTTTCAAATTTGTAAGCAGATACAATTAATAGTTAAATTCTTCATAATATACCACAGATTATTTGACGATAAAATTAATGAATAAACTCACAGCTCTTTGTAAGTCAGTAAATTTGTTAATCACATGAGACAAAACTTTTTATTTTTAACGAAAAGAAATTATTTTACAATAACTAATGTTTGGAAGAAAATTTTTGTATGAAAGACATGATGTACATAAATTAAAATGTTTTATAAATATTTGCTTGAAATTGAATTTATTTTTGTATATTTAAAATATATATTATAATAGGAACTCAAAGAAATATAAGTCATTAATTATGTATACTTAAGCCAGTATAAATTTCGATAATGATTTTATCTAAGATTCAAAAACGGAAAACCCACCCACTCTTCTAATCTGATCATGTTAGTTTCTAGAATAAAAGCATGTCATAAATAAATAGACTTATATCAGCAATAAATGAGTAATTGTTTAATTAAGCACTATATTTCTAAGAGTTGTTAATATGTTTAGTTTTCATTTCCAGTTTGCATAGATATAAACAATAATTATCGTTTAAGAAAAATGTCTTGTCTGATTTTAAATTTATATAAACATAATAAATAGTTTATTTCCATAAATTATGAAAAGCCCAAATTAATATTGTTATATTGGCACACATTTGAGTTTATTTAATCAAGCTGAAAAATCCAACTTGTAAAGATTTTTTGGTCTAAACTTAAGCTGGTTTTATCGTAATTTGGAAAAAATGATAAAATAATGATACCTTGGACTTCATTGACATTGATGATTTTAACCGATGTAAGTACGTTTTAGATGTATGAAATCATTAAAAAAACATTTCTATTAAAATATCAAAACTTTCAACACGCAAGAATATCCTAGATTTTATTTAATCTAGATAAATATATAAGAAAAATCAACATAATATTAATAAATTACAATAATAATGTAAAAGTAGAAACTATTATAATCACTAAAAATAATTTATGTTTACATCATTCTTTAGGTTGGGGGAAAAAGTTATCCCTTATTTTTTCGGTAGACGTCTGTAGTGATCGCTATCTCGTGAGGTATCTACCAAACAATTTCAAATTTATGCTCATTGGAAAGGTGACATTTGACACTAAAATATTCTCTTGCGGTTTTTTGTTTGACTAATTCAGTTATGAGTACAAGGTTTTAAAAATAGAAGACAACAAACAGAAAATTCGATACATTTTAGTTTTTCTTTTATAATGGCGAAAATGCTAACCAGATGGCTAAAATTGTGAAAGGTGTTTATCGTCCTATATATGACTGTAACAACCAGTTTCGCACAATTTTGGTTTCGTCGATTCCGTTTGGATATTTGGATGCTAAAGATGCACCTTGCATGGATACAACATCGTCGAGATGGCCATAAAATATCAAAAATTATCAAACTTGACAGCATGTCAGCAGTCGTAGCTTCCCACAAGACCTAAAAATCTACATGAAAACTGTTTTGAACCTTTTTACAAAACGAATCTGAAAGAAGTTACAAAAAGTTCACGTAAAAATAATGGATTTCTTTTTCCCCAAACTAATATTATAATGGGACAAGTATAATTCATATACTCAATTTTTATTGAATACGTTTTTAAATATTTTGTCACAAAACATCAAAAAACTACTTTGCGATATTCGTTTTAGAAATTATAAATATCTTTACTGTTATGCATAAATAATTTTGAATTACTCATTACATGTAAAAAAATAGATAATTTAAAGTTTAGTGAAAAGTATTTGCACGTGGAATATGGCCCAAATCATTATTTTGGTGATGCCCAACTACCGACTTCTTAGCTAGACATCCACAACATATAGAGAGAGGAAAATAATTTATCTCCAAAATGTTTCCTTTTAAGAGGCAATTCATGAACAACTATTGGCATTACCCTACTCGTCCCTTGTTGAAACTTTTAAGACTTTCACCAAGAAAAGGAACTGCAACGCGTTTGCAGTATGATGTTCCCTAGAACAAAAGAAAAACCGGAACATGTAAGGGAAACAGGAAAAGAAAATAACTGAGGTCTTTTTATAGTATCCTCGAGAGGACCGTAACCATCAAACGGAATGCGATAAAGATTCTTTAACCTCTGCATCTATCTTGGAGAGTTTTGCTGAGCCGTTTACCCTGCACTTTAAGGGATGATATCGCAAGGAAAAGGACTTTACCATCTCCTAATCTTTTATACAGCTTCCGTTTCACTTGGAATTTCCAACCGATCGGCCTCAAGTGTGAATAACGGCACAAGTTGCTCACGCATAAAGGTTCGTGTTAAATGATTTGGAAGTTAGGCGAGATTCGTGGGGGATGTAACAGTGAAACAAGAAAGAATTTAGAAAAAAAGACTACCTTTTCCAGTATTTGAAACTGCAATGAAGAACTTAAAATGATGTAAAATTAGATTGTTCATCATTTTATTTTACTGTTTCTGAAAGAATTGAAACAGAAGAGATTTAAGAAAATTTATCATAAAAAAGATGTCTTTGAAAAATTATATTTTTCATAATTGTTATAAGATATATAAGCTTTATATCTGTAGATCAAGGATGGGCAAATAGGGATGGGCCTGTGGGCTAAAAGGAATATTTTTGTGTCTTGCTAAAACAGCCTGAAAAATCTACCTTGAACACGGGTAGATAAGATTAAATAATTTTTTCAGAGGCCGGCACTGGGTGACTAACGCTTTGCCATAATAAGGCCAGAAAACTGCAACTCATTTAGCATTACTTGGTGGGCATCCGTGGACCAAATCATGGAGGGGAGTAGCATTACCCATACCACACCTACACAAACCCATTTATCGGATGTGTCACATTCATCCATCATCTTAGAAGAAAGGACAAGGAAACATAAGGGTAGAAAGGAAACATCCATGCCCAAACAGGAATTCGAACCCGTTACCAACAGCCTCGGAGTCCGGAAAGCTAGCCACTGAGTCACGGACGGCATAAGATTAAATATAGACGCTAGTAAATTGACTTTTATAATCTGTACCTGAGCACTGAGGATTAAAAGAAAAAAAACTCTCCATCTTAATTCAAAACGTTATAGGAAAATGGGATAAGTTGGCTTTGTATTTTCTCATTGAACTGATTCTAAAATTAAATGTAATTGCAGCCATTAATTCATAAGCAATTTCCCACTTTTGATTAAACTGTTTTTTAATACTGTTTTAAACTAAAAATCAGCTCCTAACATATATTTGAAATTGACTTGTGGAAGTTATATTGTGAAAAATTTAATTTAACTAGAAAAAGTTACGATCAGCATGAAATTTCAAATAATTTGCAAACCAATTTCTCAAAACAAAAGTGAGCTAAAAAAAATTCCCTTTTAACAAAAGTGAGGGTAATTAATATTTAATAATATTTAAGTTTGAGGTATACTGTATATCATCTATAACTTATAATAACTATATCATCTATAAAATAACTATATCATTTTAATTATATCATCTATAAAATATATCCAGAATTCATTTCCTATAGTCACTTATTATTATTTATAATAGATCTAAATTTATAATTTGTTCCTTTTAGAATTCAAATTTATTTTCTTTATAGATATTATGACGATAAACAAATTTACCCATTGTGCTTCTGTAAGATGTGTGCTTTAGCAAATTTATCTGAAAAATAATTTAGTTACAGATTATGTATGGTAGTTTTGATTACATCTTTGCTAAGCTGACAGGTTTTGTCATACAATATGCATTAAAGTATAAATTTTCTTGATGTCATTACGATTCAATATAACTATGATGTTTCCAAAGAGACATACAAATTTACTACAGTTATTTCCCCAATGTGAATTTAATAAATAAAAAATTTGGAACACAATGTCATTTACGCAATCGTAAAAAGCAGCTGAGACAACTTTAAAATGTATGAGGAAGCTGCCAAAGCAAAATTGATTAAAATCCTTTAAAGAAATCCTACAGAAAGCAATGTTAAAGTATTATCTACACTGAGACAATATTATGGCATATTTACTCCTTTCATAGCAGTCTGTGTAACTGTGATCTGTAGATAAAATGGCAGCTATACATATATACATATATGTATATATATATCACCAAATCTTATCGAGAAATTCCGGTTTTTTCGTAAACGAAATTCCATTAGTACCTAGTAATGAAATTCAGTACAGACCATCAGATTAAATTGCAACTAGAACTCGGGAGAGAATATCTAAAAGACAAAGGTTATTGAAAATCCATTTTACATTAATGTGTCACCAGCTCCATACATGTTCATCTTTTCTCAATTACACGTGACCAAAAAGGGACAGTTAACGTTAAAAGCAATTCCTAACAAAGATGATTGATAAGGAAGCTTAAAAGCCTAGGATGAGAAAGCGCAGTTGGAAATAAATAAAATAAAAATGCCGAAGGAAAACGCTCACTTTCTAGAAAACATTAAGAAAGAGGAAATCCACCTTTACCTTTGCAGTGATTCTCCTGTCGCCCCATTATACATAAACATTCCATCGATAGAAGAGCGAAAGATGGCTTTTCGGCAAAGCACCAGGGATGCTTGCTCTCCCACAAAAAGCTTTTAAAAGTTTTTATTTTTTTTATTTTATCCTAGACGTTGCCTGGGGTAAAAATGCTCCATTATATAGATATAAGTGACCAATATTATGGATCTACAGCAGTATTGGGTGATATTCTAACAGAATTGGAAACACCATAGAATAAGAAAAATGGTTGTTTTATTTGTTTAACCATCTATAGATTTTTGAGAGTTTTCTTTGAATTTTTTTTTTATTTTGAAATAACAATAATGTTTTTGCTGTTTGTAAAAAGATACTTAGGCTGATTATCAAAAATTAATATGCAAATTACTAAAGAGATGCCATTAACACCATTTTAAAAATGGTTTTAATATAGTAGGAAAAATGTTCCCTTACTCACAATTAATTTGAATTTATAAATTAAAACTCTCATATAAACTTTAACTTACTTTCATCCTTCCAAAAATGAATTTACCTATAATGTTTTTAGCAGAATTATTACTGCCCTAAAAATATGAAGTTTAGACCAAAAAAACAATTTTGTGCTGTTAATTCATATTTATGTAAATAAAAATTATGCAGATCTTCAAAGATGTTAAGTGGAAATATTTAAAAAAAATTTTCTCGTGAAAAATAATAAATTTATCAGATTTATTTATTTTACATACAATTGCTAATAATTATTTATATATTTTATAAGAATAAATAGCATATCTTTGAAGATTAATATTGAAGAACTGTAATTAACTACGCAACATGCAATATTAATGTTCAGTATGTAAATTTTTCACATATTTTTAACATCTTTTTATATTTTTTACACAACAAATAGCACATTAATATTTCAAGAAAAAATTTACAAATTGTTAAAAAATGGCTACTGTTAACAAGTTTCTTGTAAAAATTGGTCAAAAATCTAAATAAAATGTAAAGCAATTAAATAAAGAAATAATTCATAACATTATCTATGAAAGATAAGCTATCTTAGATTAAAGTAAAAATAATAAAATGAATATAAAAAAGTAAAGTATTTTTGTGCACTTTTTTTTTTGGTTTTTATTTCTAAAAAAATATAATTTTAAAAGAACATTTAAGTCACTTAAAAACATATATATTAAATATAGATGGAGAAAATAGAATTTTTATCTATATCATTTCCTTTCAATAAACGAAACCATTAAGCAAAGACAAAAATTTACTATCATCAGATATTTGAAAAACATTTTTACAAAAATGAAATATTCAGTAATAATAGTGAAACACATTTTATATTTGACTGAGTAAATGTATTCAAATTCTACTCCATAAGTGCTGCATTCCATAGTATGGAAAAACGTTAGAGTTAATCCTTTTAGAACAGTACAAAAATATTCGTTTTAAAACATCACTTAAAGGATTAAGACTTACCAGAGACATTAATCATTTACATAACAATAAAATAAATATAATATCTGCATACTAGACTAATAATTTATTACATATAAAATAATCCATGATAATAGTTTTCTTAAAATATGATTAAATAGCTTTTTCTTGTACAAATGTATATTATTTCTCGGAAATCTTCCTTTTAAAACCATCCTTTTATCCTCTTAAATTCCTGACTTAAGCTTTTTCACTCAAAATCGCTATCCTAAAAGTATATATAAGAAGTTTCTAAAAATCTTGAAAAAACCTAGCTTAAAGACCCCACTTTAAGATAGCAAGCGATAATTCGACGGAAACTTACTTTTTTCCCTAGGCCCTAGAGGGATGTCGAAAACAGGAAATATATATATATATATATATATATATAGGTAACAATCATCATAATAATAACGCTGGCTATGAAAAATAAAAATAAAGCCGGAGACAACGAAATATTTCAAATTTTCGGCGTAGGTTATTCTATTTTTGTTTTTCTCTTTTTTCTTTTACTCCTAAACATTTCTCTTATGACTGTGGTTTTTTTGTATTTTCACTTTTTTTCTGCGACAATGCCCGCAGGGAATGTTTTGCAGTTGGAACAGAACATGAAACTTTGTTTTCAGACTCTTTCATCTGATGTTTTAGCGTAAAGCCCTTTTTCGACGAATTATCTCGACTTGAGTCTCGTATTCTTGGAAACCTTGGACAAGACACACATTCCCTTCTCTTTTTTTCTCCCTTTTCTGCCTTTAGAGAAAAATTCTTGATGCATGAGTTGAAATCCAGAATGAATTATATTTGTTTCCTATTTAATATATTTTTATGAATTATTATTTTATAGTCTCGTAAAAGCGAGTTAACATTGTGCTGAGTTTTTTGTTTTATCACATAATTAAATGATTCATTTCGAATTATTAGCTTCAAAAATCGAAACTAACTGCTAAAATTGTTGTATATAGTATATTTTTAATATCAATTTACGCATAGGTAAATTTCAGATAGTATAGGCAAAATTGAGGATACAATTATTTGAGAATTTTAAACTGTTTTTTTTTATTTTCTGGTCTTGCATTAAAAACTTGAGTCAAAATTTAAAATAAAAACAATTTTTAAATTATTTTATTATAAAAAGAAAGTATGTAAATATTCTACAAAAGCATTTTTATACCAAAATGGTTTTAAAAGAAATAATATTTAGTTAATAAGTTCATCAATAAATTTATTGACTAGTTATATGAACTTTTAAAATGTTAAACTAGTTTTTACTTTTATAAATAAAATATAAAGGTCTTTCAAACTGAAAAAGTAAAAAACAACTCAGAATATAGTTCGAAAATATAGAATTTTTTGAAATTCATGTAAAAAACTTAAATTAATTCATAATTAAAAATTAAATGATTAACCATATTAAAATCACATATCGAAATATAAGATAGAATTAAAAATATTACAAAATTTGATCACTTAGTAATGTTATTCGAAAAATATTATAATTTAAAGTAAAATAGAGAAAAATTTTTATTTAAATGCTAATGTGCTTTTTTTAAATGAAAGGAAATATTCTTCATTTATTTTTTTGTGCTATTTTTTCATCTTTTATTATTTAGCTAATGAATATTTATTACTCGAGCAGAAATTTGTGTGAGTCTACGAAACAAAAATTCCTAGTACTCTTCAGGAAATCATTGCCAAATAATCTAGTACCTTTTTAAAATTATCTAAGGCTTTCTGAAAACATCTGTTAAACAATTGGTTTGGAAATGGTTTAAAAATATAGATAGAAATAATAAACCATATTTTAAAGAACGCAGTAATGAAATATATACATGTAAAGCATTCAAAACTAGATGCATATTCAGCATCAGAATTCTTAATATTAGTACACATTAACTTTCTAACAAATTATTTATTTTTCTTAAAATGAAATATTTGATTAAAAGCTGCTGCTCAAAAATGTGGACATCAAGTACAAATATATCGTTTCTTTTGATACATTTTGATCAAAAACTGCATAATATTTATAGATAATGTCTATAATAGTTAGTAAATTTATCAAAGAATTTCCTCGTCATCAATTTTAAGCATAATTTAAAATATTTGGACAGAAATTAAAGAAAATCATACGCTACAAAAGCAAAATTAAATACTCACAATAAAAATTACTATAAGTATCTATTGCCTAGAATTCAAAATAGAATCCTAAAAATATTCCATTATTTTTTATTTATAAAAGAATTTCTCTTAAAAGTCTTCTATCAAATAAAATTTTAAAAAATTTTTTAAATTAGCAGACACCAGATAATTTAAGAATTTTTCACTATATATGTATATTTTGCATTTGTCACAGCTGATAATAATCAGTATTTTAACATATATAAGCAAGTTCCTTAAGGAATCAAAATTTTTTTTATTCATATAAAAAGGAAAGGAAAGGTAAATTGGTAGCTTTATAAGCAGATAATAGTAACAAAAATATTTTATGTTAATCTGAGACAGTAAAAAGTAGACAATTTGTTGAAACAAACTTTAATGAAATCATTCACATAAAATTGCAAATTCATGTTTCTCAATATATAAGTTCAATCCTATACTGTATGAAAAATGATTTTCATTGAATATATATCAAAGAGAACTTTGTATGTAACTTATTAAATTTTTGAGACTTCATAAATCTTTTAATTTTAGATTTCTCTCTTAATTAATAGAATAGTTAAATATTATGTGTATTATATATTTAAAGTGAAACAAATAATACATAGTTTATTGTAAATAAATAAATAAGGGAGTTTATAACGACATATTACGGGATATATAAAATGTAAAGTTATGCACAAGCACTACTGGTGATTTTATTTTTCGAGAAAACATTACATTTTAATTTCTCTCTTGTAGAAGCTGAGAAATAACCACGAACATTTACTCACAAAACTCATCCATTAACTGTAGGGTATTGAAACAGGAAATTTATTCCGGAAGCCTAGAATTCAGGAGAGAAGGAAATTTAAAAATGGAGCTACGAGGAAAGAAAAAAAATTAAAACCAGAGAATACTACATCCAGAAACATCCAAATACTACTGAATCGGAATTTCAAAATGTGCTCTGGGCGTTAAAAATCTGCTTCCTATACCCCAACGAAACCCTTCTTCCTTTACCCTTGAGTTCCCGGTAGAATTCTCCTGATACACACCTGGAAAAGTTTCACGCCCCACCAATTCCGGGAACCAGCTGAAATCTGGAGACCTTTCGTATTGAAATCCAGAGTTTAAAAGCGATAGCAGCTCAAACAAGGCTTGGATTAGTAACAGTATTTACATAATATTAAAACAGGAAAAGTGTACCGACTTCGTCTATACATCTCGGAATTTTTACAGAAGAAAAGAAGGGATTTATATACATCCAGGATGTTGATTTACTGCCTTACACGAACTCGGGGTTGCAGGAGAAGGAAAGGCTAATTGCGAATCCATGTTCGGAGCATGTGACGAAAATATCTTCGTCTGCAAGTTGATGGAACAAGCAAATCCAGATTAAGAATGAAATGGTGTAACCATGCAACTGAGCTAAACACACCTATTTTTTTAATTGCATTCTTTTCTTTTATTTCATTCAGTTACTGCTCTTTGAGTTTCAAATTAAAAGCATAAATATCGTATTCAAATATTTGAATCAATGAAAAAATGT
>JAPDSC010000819.1:0-13479 GCA_026290005.1 Latrodectus geometricus
GCATAGTAAAGCTAAATTATATACTTAAAAACTAAATGCATTTTCATAAAATCAAATATTATTAACAATATGTATGAGAAATGAATGGAAAGATCAAAAAAGAAAAGAGATATTTTTTTATCATTTTTTTTCCATTATGAGGTAATACATTCAGTCAAAAATAACCTTGCAATCTGCAGAAAATAAAAACAGTTGTATAAAGTAAATATATTTATTTTAGTAACTGAATTATGAAAGAGTCTTTTACTCCTTTTTAATTAATTTTTTTCATATATTTTATTTTTAATAACACTTTAACTTAAATTTTGAACTAATAGTTAAATTAATTAAAATTTAATTCATTTATCAATTTTCATAGAAAAATTATTTCTGAATGAGCTTGGATTCCATTTTTCCATTTTTTGAGTTTTAGAATTTATACATAAGGACATTCTATAATTTTATATTATCGTAAAATATACAGTAATTCCCATATATATTTCAAATTTTGAAAAATAAGATTTAAAAAATTAGAAATACATTTTTAAATAAAAATGCAGAAAAGAATCTGCTTCTACAGTAATATTTATTATTTATACCTTCCTTTAGCAAAATTCACTTTTAATTAATTTCATATAGACTTCTAACCAATGAAATGAGAAATTAGAAATTTCTAGATTTTCAACTAAAAGTGTAATACAATGTCTGACAAAATTAGAAGCCTCAAAGAGACAAGTAACGATATTTTAATTTCATTTTAATAAAGAACTTTAAAATGCACTGATTTCTTAAATAATATCCTGCGTATCAAAATATAAAGAATAAATCCAAAAAATTGATTCCTAGAACCGGATTAATTGAAGATTGAAGATTACAATCAAGAAATGCAATTACTTAGACGATAGTTTTGTTTAAATATAATTTTCAAAACATAGTTCAACTAAATAATAATTATCGTATTTAAATTAAAGCATAGTGTATTAAAATTTCATTCTCTTTGCTGTCAACAAAACATTGTCATACATAACTTTTAATACATAACAAAACGATGCGTAACAACAAAAAAAAACACTTTCATGATATAGTTATGCTTAAATTACAAATATTTCATCTCTATAGCTTAATAAAGATAATTAATTAGAAAATGAGTGAAAGACAGTGAACAGGGAAACTTGATCTAACATACCTAGTTATTTTCAATATTATAAATATTTATTTGCTTAGAAGAAAGTGTAAAATTAATTTATATAAAAGATGTTCAATATCTTCCCTTTTCCCAAGGTAGCTAATTAAAGAAGTAAGTACAATGTTCAATATATTTAAACTATGTACTTTAAACAAAGTGCAGCTTTTTCGAAAATATCTTCTTCATTTACTCTATTATTTTAATTGCAATCTTTCAAAAGAGGCTATTTAAATTGGCGCACTATCCTATTGGATATAATTTATACTTTTTAAAATAATACGTAGATAATTATAATTTTGCACCCTTCTCAAATTACTCAAGTAATTTTTGGAGGTATTATTTCAATGATGCATGGGTTGGAAATTCACACACTAAACATTAATTCTTATAGTGTTTCACCATCTATTTGTAATAATATTTCACACTTCTTTAAGATGAAGAGTGGTCTCAAAACTTAAACAAAATAGAAATCTCAACCTTTAAAATGAACAAAACAAAACTCCTTAATTTTAGGTCAAACTATTTTTATTGCTACAATTTTTATCTGTTTATCATAAATTTTTTATGCATATTGTTTATATTAAAGATCATCATATTTCATTTTCCAATATAATTTCCTGTAAAGGAAGAGACTGTAGATTTTGAGTTTGTATATAATGCATTAAATTCTCACATTTTACCGATATTTTAATGTCAATGAAAAATTGTGCTTATAACTCTTTTCAAATTCAATGAATCTGTTTTCAAATTCAAATTTATAGTAGTCATAAATGTTACTCACATTAAATTGATTAAATAATTCGTGAGATAAAATTTTTCCTGTTGTAAAAATTTAAGATATTATCATATAATGAGATGTAAGAAGAAGGAAAAAATATGTATACCTAGTCTTGTATACTGTAAGTAAAATTTAGCTTTATATGCGTTAAATCTGCTGTTATTTGAAATTGTAGATTTTAACTCTTATTGGAAGAGTAAGGAGCATACTTATTACATTCAGTTATCTGAATTATATTTGATAATACACATTATGATAAGTAAAATGATAAGTAAACTCATGAAAATGTATTACAAGTTTAAATGCAGTTACGAATAGAGTAACTCATGCATCTGTTTATAGAAACATAAAATTAAAGTAAATCCTCTCATCATTTTCTTCATTTTAAAAATAGTTTAGCAAGATTTTTGAATATAAAACAAAAATTACATTTATAGGGACAGTTAGTATGTTTAATACAGTTATACAAATTATTTTAAAGAATAAATGCCAAAGACCATAGCCATTTTTATTGAAATCTATTAACTTGTTTACTTTGAGTTTATGCCACTAAAAATTTAAATACAATTCCTCTTAAACACAAATATTTTTACTTAACTACTCCTAAAAATAAGAATAGAAACACTACTTTCATCAAAAAACATATAGTTAAAATTTAGTTAACTGCTATATTTATTCTCGTATTATTAATTATTTTAAAATATCTCTTTTATTTTCTTTGATCCGGTTGAAAAATAAGTTAGTCAACTGAGAAGAACTTTAAATATTTGGTTACAAACAGCGGAACAATCTCAAAACTTCACATTTTCATTTTACAAAATTTAATTGTCTTTATTCCCAATTGCTATAAAAGAATTAAATAACTGAGTGTTCTCAATAAGTTCATTGTTAAAATGCTTGAAGGCAGGATGTAACTATTAAACTAGAGTATCCGATATCTGATAATCCCGAAGGAGTAATTCGAACTTCCTTATGAAGAATGAAATCGTGAACTTACATTCTGTTTTATGTGAACGCAATTCTTAAGTTGCGATAATATGTGAGATAAAGTAACATAAAATAATATAATTTCCAATTATTGCGGTTGCAAACAAAAATATTTATGATACGCTCAATTGTTATTTCTTGTTTCCGATGCGTATAGTATATTATTGAATTAATGGAGCTTCCTTTTAAATTGTAACACTTTGACATATCTTATGTGATATAAGCGTTAACCTACAATTCCAAAATCAAATAACTATTTTTGGCTTTTGTCGATATATATCATTAGTTGGAAGTTGTTTCCAAATAGTTTAAATAATTTTATGCATTCAATAAAAAATGTTATTATATAGTTAATTATAAAAATATAAAAGAGTAAAAAATATATATTTTTTAATTTTGTAGACTAACGTAATAATAGAATTAATTAATTGATTTCAAAGATATCGCATATTCACCGGTAAGTAATTATTAACTTATTAAAATGTGTCAATAAACAATGTTGAAATAAATTGTATATTTGACTTCAAATAAGTATAAATATCAGACATTAAATTTGTAATCCTTCTTTTGATGTAAATGCATTTTAATAGAGCCTTATTATACGTTTAAATTCACTGAAATAAAGCACTTTATGCCATACTAGTTTCTGCATATATTTATGAAGTTAAAGCTAATTCAGCATACATTTTAAGTGTTCAATTTCGAATGAAAGTTAAAATAAGATATTGTGTTTTCATTTTTTGTTTTACCTACTTTAAGTTGTCTATTCTGTCAAGAATCTTGTACTTGAAGCTACCTAAATTTAACATATATTTTAACTTGATTTGTTGGATTAATGATTTTTTTATTTAATATTTGTACAAGAAAAATATTAAACAATTTATTCAAATTTAATTCCTCAGTTCTAACAATATCAGTGCTTGATATAATAAATCTGTTTTCATGTAGCAATTATTACTTTTTATGATATTAAATTCTGTCTATTAAAATAAATATAATGCTATGATTTGTATTAGAAACTGAAACATACATATAAGCAAAACATAATTGTTTTGATAACTTTATTTGAAAAGATGCCGTATACTTTTGAAAACTATCTAATAATATTATCATAAAGTAGATTAGAATTTATAATTAAAATTACCATGTTAAAGTAAAAATATAATTTCAAAATAAATTTTTCTTGCAATTTAAAATTCCAAAGAAAAAGGAATTTTAGTTAGAATCTAAATTGATAATTAAACGTGATTCAAAATAACTTAAAGCAGATTTTTTTTTCTTTCACTAAATCTCTCCTTGAATGGTTAATCAGTTTAAAAATGATGCAAAATATTCCTATTAATAAAACATTTTATTAATCAGCCCAGAAAAAATTGAATTTCTACTATATGCAATCCACCCAAGGATCACATCATGGGAATATTGACTATGTTGAATTTTCTGGTTTCCATGTTTTTTATGCAACACTTCTTTACATAACATTATGTTATAATTACACCATAAACTATATAATGTTTCTCACAATGTTGAGTAACCTCTATAACATTTTAATTTAGTTATAGAGAAGCGATATAACAAGCTCATTTTTCAATTTTTACTGCAATATCTTATTTATTGTAAAAGTACGTTGGCAATGATAAAGCAATCATTTATATTTATTTTTTAAAGCCGTCATACTTGATTAGTCATTCAAAGAAGCAAAGTCCTATATATTGTATCGTATTTTCCTTTTTGTTTGAAAGGTAGATTGATGGTGCTCGTACGATGAATATATCTGAATCCAGTGGAATGGTTTCCTTCCTCAAACCAAAAAAATGCTATTTCTTACAAATATTTAAAATGTATTTTTGCAAAATACCTATAAAGCATTGTTTATGTAAATAAATTATGCTTATAAGTCAAACTTAGAAACTAATAGATAGTGAATTTACAAATGGGTAAAACCACTTTATTATACATGGAAATTAGAAAAAGGATTATTTGAATATATGGGAAATGAAAATTGCTGAATGTCAACTACACAATCTCTCAAGTCAACAATTAATGCAGCATAATTTTCTGTCCGCAATAAAGAATCTTTTACAGAGTAACTCCTGTTAGTCTTAAAAAATGTACAAAAGACATCATACCTATCAAAGTATTACAATAATGTAATAAGAATATTATATCTTTCACTAAGCAAAATGTCTCAACTTTGATGACTATGAAAGGAATGGGCACATTACAAAAGAAAACTTTAAATTTTTATTCTGAAGATTTTCATAGAATTCAACATATGTTTATTTCATAATATTTATTTCGTCTCCTTATTTTTTAAAATAATACTAGTTTCCAATCTATAGACAAAACTCGATTGCTTATTTAACTTATGTAATAACTATTTTTCATTTAGTTATTCCATTATGTAGTGAAATTCTTGTACAATAACAGTGATATCTGTGTTAGGTTAGGATATAAGATATTGTAATAAATGTTTGAATAACTTTTCATGCTGCTATATTATGAGGAGAATTTGCTTGCACGTCTGAACAGACATCAGAAAACTTAATGATATCTCTGTGTTGAATTGTTTATCTTTCAATATAATATAATAATAACTTGTTTAATTAAAATTCTAATTGTTTTTTCTTCTCCACTAAAACTCTACAAGAACAGATCAAGATAACTAGAAAATGTAAAAGCATGTTCAAACTAGTTTAGTTATTTTGATCTGTTGAAATATAAATGTTGCCATTTAAGTATTTGGGATAAAATTGTCTTCATATGAGCTACCTTTAGATTATTATCGATTGATGATGAGTTTGTTATACACTACATCAACATACCTTTGTGAACATATGTGACGAAACCAACTGAGTTTATTGGTTTCAATAAATCATTTTTTCAAATAATTATGATTTAACTCATTTTAATTTTATTCATTTCACAACAAAATAATTCTTAATTTCGAAAAGAATGCATTCTAGAAATAGAATTCAAATTTTCTATCATTTCAAATATCTTCAATTATTTCTCGAATAAAATATGCATAAACATATGAACACTTTTTAAATTGTACTATTCTGTTAATCAAAATATCAACTGCATTTTCACAACATATCATGCTTTCTGTAACTTTAACCCTTTTGAATACCTTTTCAAACTAGTTTATCACTTGAATATTTGTTGTGAAATATTCTACTCTAAAATATACATTCTTTAATTAAGATTCTATTCTTTCTAGTGAGTCAAAGTGTAACTTGTCTGTGAGAGTATTTTTGAAATTTAGATATTTAAATAATTTTACTATTAACACTAAAATAATTACAATTAAAAAACGAAATAACACTTTTATCTTTGATGATAAAACATTTATACTTTTCTATTTATTTGCTGAAGTTTATAAATATGATTAATTTTATTTAACTTCCATAATAAGAAGAAAACATAAATATCTATTCATTTCATCCCTTATATATCAGTTCCATGCATAAATTATTTTTAAAAGCTTGCATATATTATCTTATTGTTTTAATTATTTATCTTACTTATTTAATGCAAATATTAAAAGTTAAACCCAAAATATGTAAAATATATTTAGATAAAATATCACTAATGTATCATATACACACAACAATAGTATATATCAATATGTAAACTAATGTTTACAAAATATTTTTGAAATAAAATTTATCTGATGAAAATTATGTATCATAAAAATTTCCAGCTATATCTTTCGTTAATAACTGCTAATTGATATCATTATAATTATTACTTCAAGATAAAATATATGAGTAACTTTTATTTTTGAAAACATGAAATAATTAACGATACAATTATGGCTTCGTTTTATCCACAGTATCTAATGAACATAGTGCGGTACTTTTTCTCATTGATTTGATCTCACTAATGATGTTGTAATTTGTAATGATCATATAATGATGTCCCAATCTTTGATCTGATATAATATCCATTGAAAACGGGAAAGTAAGAAAGTAGGAAAACTTTTCCACGATATTTCATAAGAAGAAAAAGTTCAATTAGTTATCTGAAACTACCCGCATTATTAAATAAATCTTATCAAATATCCAGCAGTCCATTACACATTTTGGGTTAATCATTATTGATTCATTTATGAATTATAAATTATACAACATTCTTCGATTAATATATGTGCAGCACATTTCAGCTAATAAGATATATTTACACGGATATCGTAAAGTATAATGTCAACTAAAACGACACTCCTGAAAATATAAGTATATTTGATTTTTAAAATGTTACTTTGCAAGGCATAATTATTCATTAAAAAATATATATTTATTGAACCTACTAAATTAATGTAAATAAATATTTCTTTAATAAAAAATTGACAGTAAGTTCTAGCAATTTGTTTCCCTTATATTATGATGATAATGTTTATTAATTTAAAAGTTTATGTTTCAGTTATTAATAATTATTTATAATAATAAATAATTTAATTATTAAAAATAATTTTAATTATAAATTCATAAATTTTTAGTTTGTAATGTAACAAAAATTTCATTTATTAATAATATCATATTCCTGGAAATATTGTAATAATTATAGTCAATTCTACAACGACACAAATTATTTATAGTTCTATAACTAGTCGCAGAAATATATATCTAACAAGTTACCTAATATAAAAATTCACATTTCCTGCTAATATTCCGAATTTTTCATTATTATATGAATTGGAATTTAATGGCATTCAATGTAGATATAAATTTAAATATCACTATATGTCCATTTTTATTCCCTTTTTCTCACATTGTGTACATAAAAAAATGTATATTACAAAATTAAAAAAAAAAAATTAATTACTTATAGAAACTGAACAATGGATAATATATAAAATTTAAATGTTAATTAATAACGAAGAAATATATAATATGAATAATGCTGCATTAATGTATTATAAAAATTCCTGCAATGAATGTATTCATATTATAAAATTCATAAAATATAAGACATAATAATGTATTATAAAAATTCAAAACTGCATACTAATTTAAAATTATTTCAATAAAGTTAAAGATTTTTCTGCTAATTTTTTGATAAATGTTTTTATTTATTTTAAATATTGAACACATATATCATACATTTATATCAAGAGGCAATTACATTGTATATCACGAAACTATCTTTAGTGAAAATTTATAATTAATATCCAGTTAAACATAAATTTTAAATTCAAAAAATATTTTTCCAATGAGACTGAGATTTTTAAAATTAAACTGTTATATAACCACAAACTTGTAATTATATTATTATCTATCTTCCTATCCATCTCTCTCTCTCTCTCTCTCACTCTTTATATATATATATATATATAATAGTAATATTAAACTTAAATAGTATTATTGTAATTTACAAACATATTTAATTAAAAATTATTATGAGAAACTTCAAATTTATAGGTGAATACTTTTGATTGAAAAAGTTTACTTATTCAAAAAGAAAAGTTATTTACTGAAGAAATATCATTTACAGAGGTTCTTTAGAGATACAATATCACAGCAAAAAAAATTCCTTGTTGCAACTGCATGTGGACTATCTGTCTTCTTCAAAACTTTCGCCTCGGAGTGGTTGATATAAGATATCGCCTCCTTTGTCGACAGTAATTGATGTCACTTCCATTGAATACCCAAAGGTATTTTATAAAAGTCTTATGATGAACTGATTTTGAACTCTCATGGATGTTTTATAGAACATATCACTATTTATTTTTGACATTATTATGTAAGAATTTATATTACTTCATTATTTAGTTTTTCTATTTAAATCTTTAAATTTAAAATTTCATATTAAATTTCTTAAAACAAAGTATTATAATGTAAATATAAAATATAGAAAATATAGTATTCCTATAGAGATTTAAGCCAGTGCACATATATAACGTAGATGAGAATTTATATTTATTGATTTCAAAAAGATTTGCGTTGTGTATGCTGTGAAATAATTTTAATATATCTAGCTTATTGTATATATAGCCTATGTAGTACATATTAAGATTTATTTATGGTATATTTTATAATGATAGGTATATTTTATAATATACCTATCATTAGATTATTAGATATGTATATTTTATATACTATTATTAGATATCGTATATTTTATAATATATGTCAAAAAGTTTTGCTTAAATGATCAAAATTATTGAAAAAAGAATAAAGCCTATAAATTTTATCTAAACCAAATAGAATTTCAAATGAAATTTTAGCTAGTGCTTCTATATATTTTTATGTATTGTTAATTATCACCGAAGTAAAGAAAACAATTCACATTACTGTAATCTATAAAATTTGATATGAAAAACAAACTAAACTTTGATTCTAACAAAACATGTTTGCATTTATTTGTAAATTTACTTATTTAGGCATGCATTTTAAATACTTTCTTTTAGAATTACAAAATTGTCCAATTTCTGTACATTTATCGGATGTTCAATCTACTTTAAAAAACTTGACTGGTTTTCCCGACCCACAGAAAAAGTTGACATTCCACTATATTCTTGAAGTGATATTTTTTTATCTGTAACAAATTCAAATTAAATAAATTTTTCCTTACAAATTTTCAACTGATGTCTGGTATACCATTTATGAAACTTTTTTTTTAGTTTCTGAAAGATAAATCCCCCTATTTTGAATTTCTAATATTATCACTTGTAAATTTCTAGTATCCTTTTTTTCTACCTATATTTAGTAATCATAGTTTCCCTTCGTCACCAATATTACAGGAAAAAAATTAATATTTGAAAATTTCAACATTTTTTCCTGTGATTCTAAGCTCTGTTTAGCATTATTCTGTTTTACTTTTTTTTCTGTTTTTTCATTTATTCTTCCTTAGTTGAAATATATATCTAGTTAGAATGATTCTCTTCGTCTTCCTCCACCTGAAGCAGAAAATTAATAGCAAGTGGACGTTCATTAATTTTTATATTTGATAATCTTCTGTTTTATCGGTGGGTTTTTCTAAAGCATTATTAATTGCTTCTATTAGAATCTTACATTCTTTTTCAGTCCTAACATAATTTATTGAGTCATGATCAAATGTTTTCAAGTCTAATTTTAAAGCCCCACAATATATTGCTTCATATATTCTTGATGCGTTCATGAAATAACCTGTTTTTCTTAAGCAAAGTGAAAAGTAATCGTTCCGACATTTTGCCAGTTTTAATAGATTTTCAACCAGTAACAAACCGTTTTTCAACACCCAGATTTGAACGCTCAATTGAACAATGAGTCTAGCTTTATCTAGGTCTTCCATGCGCAATTTTCACGTAACTCTCTATCCGGTCACATAACTCTCTACGATTTGATTACTGATCTCGGTATCAATGTCACTTTGAACTTCACCGAATTTTCAAATATAGTAAAATTGTCAATTAAGTTATGTACAATTTCTTTTTGCTCATTTGTTTTTTAGTGCATGCAATAGTGCGGATTTCATCAAATAGTCTTGATATTCAAATATAAATTTGGAATTTTTAATTGATTTCAAATGCAAGTCAAATTATTATGACATCTTTAAAAAATCTCCTTAAACGTCATTGGTTTAACAAGTATCTTCATGGACTTCTTTGTCCTCTACAGGTACTTTTCGGACAAGTTAATCATCCTTGCTTGTTTAGTAATATGTTTAACTTCTTTGAAGACCTTTTAACATTCCTTTTCTACCACCATGGACTATTAATGAATGTGCTTCATAAGTTATGGTAAAAATTTCTTCGAAATATACGTAAAATCTTTTACTAGATCTATTTTTATTTATAATAAAGGTATGTTTTGATAGCATTGTTCATTTTCATTACGTCGTAGCTCTTTAATATTTGCTAATCATCCAGTTTTTCTCCGCTACTATTGTTTTCACTAATATTCATTTTGTGTCACATCCTTCTTTCGTTTAAAAAATTCTTTTAATTTTCTTATTGTCCATAACATTTAAGAGAATTTGAAATTAAAATTCTCACTTATGTCATCTATTATTCAATATTTTATTAAAAAAGAACCAGAGAGTAGCAAAAATAAAAATGTTTATCCAGCACCAGTTAAATATTCAACTCAAATCACGTGTATCTGACACTAACAGAAACCGCTAATAAAAAAGTATTTTGAAAGTCAAGCTGTCTCATCTGTCTCAGGATTTTTGGTTCCGTTACAAAAATCATATGATTACCATCACATGCAGTTTTTTTATGCGTTAATTTTGAATTATTGATAATTTTATACATTTTTTTAAAAAATTAGTGATTTGTTTCCCCTTTATTCAAAATAGTTATAAAGTATAAATGATAATTGACATATAAGTAATTTATCAATGCATTAATTTTAAAATTATATGAAAATATAATGTTTGCTTTGTCTGTTACATTGCAAAATATTTTCATCGGTCCCTAAATATGATAAGTATTTTTAATTAATATACTATAAATTTATGTATATATTTCAACTTTAGTAAAATTCATGTTGCTTTTAATTAAATTAAAATCTATAATTTTCATTCACTTATGAAAAATGTTAAAAATGATCATTTTTTAAACTTCTTTTAATTAAAAAACTGCCACGTTTTTTAAAATATATATTCTTATTTCATAAGATGTTATAAAATACATTAAAACTCTTACCTAATCAAAATATATAATTTATTGCAAATAGATTATTTATAAATGTGAAAAAATACAAACAATTACATATCCGAACAAAATTATACATATAAAAACAAAATCAGTACTGTATGTAATTCAAATTTAGTTGTGAAATAATAAACATTTCAAGCACAACATTTTAAAACATTTATAGACTTCCGTTGCATTTCCTATTACAAATTGAATTTTTTTATTAACCGGTATATGTGATAAATAAGCAATACTTTACTACTTTTACCGAGTTTAGAGGGGTTATTATTAATCACCAGAGTATATTTATAAAATATCTGCTTCAATTTATTACTTTTATCGAAGCATATCTAGGTAGATAGTTAAGTATATGCAGGTTATACTATTTTTAAAAATAATAATATAAGTAAATTTTACGAATCATAATTTTTCCAATAACAATATTTAAATTCATTAATTATAATGCTGTATATATAATTTGGTTGAAAGAAAAAGGCAAAATATTTAATGCTTGGATAACTATATGCTAAAACTTTGGAAGAATAATTTTATTTCTTGCACACGCTTCAGCAGATCACTTAGTGTTCGTTCACATACACCACTAAACATTTCAACAGCACAAGAGATGAAAGAAAGAATATTTTGTTGCAGAAAGAAAACATGTAGAGTTTCTTCTTTGAGATATAAAATATCAGGAATTTTGTGGACTCTTGAATTTTCAAAAGTAATGCATTTTGCATTGATTTATAAGGGAGTGAAAATACAGTTTATTTATTGAAGTAGAGCCTTAAATCCAACCTTTTTAAATTGTTCAATATATTAAAAGTATCATATTTTTATTTTAATATTTTATCAAAAAATGTTTTAGTATACATTGGTATTTTCTAAGGATTATATATTTTAATTTTGTTAAAATAAGTAAATAAGCTAATTTACAAAAATATTCAAAGCAAAAATAGTTTAAAAGAGTTACTGATCAAGTAAAAACAAAGCTTTTATCACTTTTGATATTTAGCTTAAAATTATTCTATAATTTGTTATTTTTTTTATTTATCTCATGGTGCACACATTTACCGTAGCAACTATTTTCTCCAAATCAATTCCAATTTATAAAAGTTGTTAACTTTTAAAATATTAGAAAAATATTGACTAACTGTTTTTCTGAAGAACTTCGGTTATACGATATTTAATTGAATTTATCAGTTTATTTAATAACGATTTTAAAATTTCTCATATTCATTTATAATTGCTACTTACAAATCTTAAGCAAAATCATATCCAGTATTTTTTTACATACATTTTTTTAAAAATTTATTTACATGTCTCTTCTTTTCAATCGAATTTAAGCCTACACTACATTTAAACATCACTGAGCTTTCTTCATAAATTTCTTAAAATATAACTGTATATGCAAAATAAGCAATTAATAAATTGGTATAGATAAAAGCAATAAGTAAGGCACTTTGGTATCAAGGTTTCATTTATAAATTTTAATTTTATTTCAAATGAGTTGTGAAGCTTAAAATAAAATAATATATAAATTTGTAATATATAAAATAATATATAAAATACCGATAAGTATGCAGGTAACATTTTGATGATGAAATGAAATATTTATAATTTCTTTCATTTAAAAGTTTCATCCTTTTCAAAAACGCATGATTTTCTTTTCCTTTGGTTTTTAATTAACTTTAACGAAAACGAAATAAAGGTGAAGATAAAATTCGGTCTTTAGATTTTAAAATTTCAAAACTTAAATTCTTGAAAGGCAAATATTGAATATTATAACGGCAAAAAGGAAGTTTATTGTCTGAAGACTTAATAATTTTAGAAAATATATGCAGCAATCGAATATATAATATATGCCGATAATAATTATTTACTATAATTATACATAATATAGTACTACCTATATTAAAATTTAAA
>JAPDSC010000820.1:3411-66543 GCA_026290005.1 Latrodectus geometricus
AAAAAATTATCAAATTTATTTTAGACCACAATGTATATTTCTATCTATCATATGTATCACGATTTCTAGCCAAAATACTTATTAACATGCGTGTTTTGACATTACTAATTGGGGTTGGCTTCGCTAAGTGTCATAAGTAACAATAACAACACTAATTACTTAAAATTATTTATTTAAAATCAAGTTTAAAGTCTAAGCGTTTTGAGGCATAAATGTTGATTTTATGTTGAAAAATTTTTTTCTCGAATGTCATAAAAGATCAATGTATTAAACTTTTTTTTTTTTTTTTTTAACATTTGAGTATTCATAAAATACTTCTTGATAATTATTTCTGAATTAGTTATTGCATTTTATGTAATAATATCACACTTTAACCTGAAAGAAATCATTCTAAAGTAATATAATGAAATCTGTCCTTATTCTGCATTGTGTAAATTGAAAATATCTTTGAATGTTATAAATTTATTAACTGAAAAAGTACACAATTGCGTGAATGTCTGTTAATCACTCAACGGCCCATTTCTGCACATGAAAGCTAATTAAACCGAGACCGACAGCTTGAAGTTGATTTTGAACCACAACTTAATAGCCAAATCGGAGGTGAGTGTCGAACCCATAAGCGATTAATCAAAATCCCTAACCATTCGGCTAGCATCGCAAAATCTTAAGAAAGTCTCATTAAAAATTAGTAGAAATTTACATTGGTAAAATAACTAACTGAGAAAACTTCTCAAATTAAAACCATAAGATATACGAAAGTTAAAAATTCTTTTCTTATTTGTAATTTCTGTTTTGCAGTCCTTTTTTGCACACGTGGTCTATTTGAAGCGGAGATAATTCCCGGTGTCAATTTGAATCAATGAAAAAGTAATCAAATAAAAATTAAATTTACTTTTAAAAAATCTAAAAATATTATAAGTTTACATTGCTTCTCTCTCTGAAAATATTTGATTTTATAAAAAAAAAATATATACGTATGTAAATAACTTTGTTTTTAAAGAAATTAAACATTTTAAACTACTTGAAGTTACTTACTTTCATAATGTTGGATGGTGAAGATATTTTTCCGAATATGTGAGAGTCGTATATTAATTGTTAGTTGCAATAAATTAATCTGACATTTACGTTCAACGATGGAATATGATCGTCTAATTCCATGGTCACCTAAGTTGCTCTTAAATGTAAATCAACAATTAAATTGTTCAAAACAAACAAACAAAAAAAATTGAAATAATTAATCAGTTTGTTTCATCAAAGGCAAGGAAAACGTATGCAGTATAATTAATATATCAGATTATTATATTATAATTATTATTAATAAATACCTCTATTTATATCTATAATATATATTAACATTGCTTAAAAACTGTGTGCATGCTTTTTTAAAATACTTATATTAATATGTAAAATAAATTATCTTTTTAATTGATTCTAAATTATCACAAGCCTGATTATTCTACTGACACATTTCCAAACCTAATTCTAAATTTGATTTTTTAACAAGATTTTTTTATTTCAAATTTAAAAGTAGAACTTGGGCCTTTAAAATTACATATTTTAGATTATTTTAAAGTAGGTACTTCAAATTTTGTAATTTGCAATGTATTCTTATGATGAGTTTTTTCTGTATATTATATTACTAATTTTTATGCAGGGGGGGATTTTACCAGGCCTCGCCAGTTATGCACTTAATTTCTGTGTTGCCATATACTATTTCGGAAAACGCAACAAAAGGAAATTTTTGCAAAATACAAACCGTCGCCAAATTTGGCATCATTCCAATAATGGGATTCATTATTTATGATATATATGCTTTTCTTTTCATGGTATGTTTATGTATATGCTATTTTGAGATAACCATTTTCTTTATTTTGCTTATGCCAATCCCTAGAGACGATCATTTTTAACTACATTGGTAGTAAGTTCGATGATGAATGTAAGAGCATAATTTCACCCACATTTTTGAATATCACACCAAACGAGTCACGTAAAAGCATTTTACACAGATCTTTTGATCATGTAAAGTTATTTATATAAACAGCTTTGTTATCTCTTATAAAAAGAAAATAAACAAAATATAAAACGATGTTAGAATTTTGTGACTCAGAACACAAGTGTTCCCTACATTTTGAAAGCAGATAAAGTTGTTCATTTAAATGCTAAGGATGTGTTTTAATCTGTTATATTACATTAAATGTGTCGATAAATTAAATTAGACAAGAATATAAATTATAATATAGAGCAATGTATTTAGCAAATAGAAAGTAAATGGGATCACAATGAAATACAATATTAACTAACACATACTATAGGCAATCAAACCAGCGCAAAAGCAGCTAATAGGAGAAATGCCAATGTAAATGAAATAAGATGAAACAGTAAGAGGAAACTACTTAATTCAATACAAATAAGATATAACCATATAATATAAACCACATCTTCATCAGGAGGGTCAACTATGCCTTTTTAGTATTACTTGTAATATGAGGTAGGACACCCCTTCCAGAGTACCAATACAGCCATTTCAATTATGCGGTACAATAATTGTGTAGGAAGTGCGAGCCACTGAAGTAATTGAGAGCGTGGCTAGGCTGTTATTTTTTTTCACAATTCCCGTGTAATTTCCAAAGCTACAAAGTTCAAGGGCATTGAGAATAGCTAACATTGTACTAAAGTGTCCCAAACATGCTCGATTGGATTAAGGTCCGGTAATCGAGTCGGCCTGTAATCGGCTCAAAATAAGCATCCACGATGCAATCCTTTTGTGGTTTCCCATCATCATCCTGTAGCACGAAAGCAACGCTTACTGACCCAGCATAAGGACGCATATAAGCATCCAGAATGTCATCTCTATTGGTATGAGCTTTAACATTTCAACGGACATGAAGCTCTGTGTGTCCATCCAAAGAAATACTACCAAAATAGACGCAGTCTGATCTATATGGGTCTCTTTTACGGATGTTTGATAAATGAAAACGAGGTTCTCCCCAAATGAAAATGCGTCAATTATCGCTTTTGAGGCTGGACTCATCCGTACAGAGAGCAGCCCTCCATTGATTCCGCGTCCAGTGGACATGTTTATGTGGAAATGTTCCCGCCTATGGTGTGACGGGACGAAAATAACGTCTCGCATAAAGACCTTCTACGAATGCTTGATCTGGATACCAACTTTTTGCATCGAGGGAGTTCATCCGCGGTTCTATCCCTTCGTGCACCTCCAGGATTCTGAAACCGTGTTAGCCAAAATGTATGAATCACAGATTGACTCGCATTCAGCCGTCCATTCTATTTGACTTTGTCCAGCCTTAACCCTTCTTTGCATGATTTTTTCTTCATTGGTGAAATAAATCAAGTTGATATAATTCATGTTCAAAATTAAAGGAAAAATGGTTAAAAAAATCTTAGTATATATTTATAGTATAAATTTAGCAAAATACAATATGCTTAAAATTTCCACCATCATCCAAAGTTAGATCATTAGCTTAGTACTAAATAGAAATAAAAGAGGAAAATAACAGAAACACGTGTTACAAACCTTTCTTCCACTCATTTTCAATTTTTTAGCAATAGAAACTCTAATATAATAAAACGAAATTATAAACGAAATCATACGTTTATTGCAACTACAACAAACAGCGGAATGAGACAACTTTAAGCACTGATAATGACACTTGTTTATTTTTGACAGCTATGTTTCTTTTTCTGCAATGGACATTAAAAAGGTATCCAAACACGATCAACTTAAAGTCAACTTGTCCTTTTATATAATTTTTGGGCATTATAGGTTATGATGGAAATTTCCACCATTATGCAAAGAAGGGTTAATAGCTCGCTATCGAAATTGTTCGGTCAAACGATGCCGGGAGACCGTGGTTACAATTTCGCTATACCATATTGTTAATCTCAGACCTGCAGCAACAATTGCAGTTTTGCTTTAAGACATCCATTTTTATGCTTCTCGCAAAGACGTATTCCGACAGCAGCGCCACTATTGTTCAGCTCCTTTTATTTACCAACATATTCAAATTTCATTGAGATTGGTTTATTTCGGGAGAATTATCGCTATATAACCAGAGTAGTAGACCCACACTCTTCTATGGTTTTCACTTTTCATGCAGTGAAGAAATAAGTGAAAAATTATTAAATAATCCTTCACAGTTAATTATTTTTAATTTTGTTCGGTCATCTATAAAATCAAATTTTATTTCTACCGGAACGTGACATAAACTTGCCGTGATTTTGTCTGAAAACCGAGATTGTCCAGGTCAAACCGGGAAGTCCGGCAAGCATATTTATCTATAATGTATTATTCAATGAACTATTTATGAATGTGAGTTCGTTTCTTATTTTACCGACTTTATTTCTCAAAAACTTTAATTTATTTATCATTTAGAATGAATGTTTCTATTTATTTCATAGTTAATTTTGAAATGACCACATAATTATCATTTATTATTATCATTATTAATAATTATGATAATTATCATTTTCAATAAAATGTGAAAGATGAATATTTAAATGTTGTTAACTTATGATAAGGAATCTAAAGAACGTTGAAATTTTTAAAGATCTAATGACTTCTAACTTCAGATTTATCTTATTGATTCGGAAAGTTCGTTTTTCTCACTTCGTGAATCGAATTTTTTGCTGAAATTTCCATGAAATAATATTTTTTCCTATAATCTAACTTCAAATACTTATAAAAAATCTATATTTTATTATATGTATTTCATAAAGTCTTTTTCACTAAATTTAAAAAAAAAAGAATTTTTGAAAATTTGAAATTGAAATCTAATTAAAACAAAAGTGTTAGAAATTTAAGCTCTGATAGATCAATATATATATATATATGTCTCAAAGTTTTTATTTTTTTTAATGTTAAAACTGTGAACTAGTGTCTGAAGATAGAGCCCCAAGAGTCGGCTCCAAACGTGAATTCTGACGCATGCGCACTGGGTAACAAATTTCGGCTAAGATTCAGAACTTGGCGCTGTCAATAATGCAATAAATCTCTCTCTGTCTGGTTAGAGGATTTATAAAATGTTTCAATGTAAGCGTAATTTAATTGGTTTACATATTCTATCTTCGTTTTTCAAAATATATGTAGCGACTTATTAATTTAACATTTATATAAATACAACAAACTATTAGTTAATTAATTCGCAGTGATTGTTAAAATAAATGTTATGTAATATTAGAACAATGGGTTATTTTTTTATTTATGGATGCACCAACAAAACATATAAACTGAAATTAATTTTAAATTATTGATTATAATGAATAAATTCGTAATTTACAATTGTTTTTAAATATGTAATTTACTATTGTTTATAAGTAATTTATACATAATTTTCCATGTATAGTAAAATATAGACTGAATAATCTAGCATAAAAACTATCTCGACTACTCTTAGCTCGAAGGTCACGTCATGGGTCGGCAGCAAATAAGAGCAAATTCGCATTTTTAAATATTCTAACGTCATTAATAATTATTTGTTAAATTAAATTGGCTTTATTCATACACTAATTTTTGATGATAATTATAAAAGGTAAATGCGTAAATCGATTATTTAACTTCATTCCAAATTATACTAAGACCTAAGAAATAATAAGATTGCTAAAACTAAGTCTAAACAATATTCTCATTACATACCTCCAACAACTTTCTCCAAGTGCGCATGCGCTTAAAATCCCATCTGGAGCCGACTTTTGGGGCTCTATCTCGAGACACTGAGGGGACTTCCTGCACAGCATTGCGGTGTCAAACGAATTTTTGCAGTCGTGCGAAGAGCTTATTCATCAGTTTCGGTACATGTACGAGGGTCACTCTGAAATTTTTGAGATACAACTAGGTTTTTAAAGTTTCAGGTGTGTTCAAAGTAGTCTCCTCCAGCATCAATGCACTTTTGTAGACGAATTTTCCACAGATTAAATGCCTCAAGCCATTCATTTCTTGGAATAGATGAAAAAATGCATTTATAGCCATATCAATCTCTTCTTCTGAATGAAAACAACGTCCACGTATATTCTTTTTTAGATTAAAGAATAACCAAAAGTCGCACATAGCTAGATCAGGTGAATACGATGGATGTTCAATCATTTTAATTTGTTTTTGTTTAAGAAACTCAACTGTTAATCCGGCTGTATGTGAAGATGCATTGTCATGGTGAAGCATTAGTCCCCTAACATTCGGTTCTTGTAGAATTTCTGGTACATTTAGTGGTATACCAGTTTGCTGTTACTGTCTTCTGTCCTTCCAACTTGATGGCTTTGACCAATCCTGTACTTCTGAAGAAAACGGCATACATCACTTTTTTCAGTGTGCGTTGTTTTTTCACCATTGTCGGCGTGGGATCATCTTCAAAGACCCATACTTTGCTTTCTTGACGTGTTGGAACGTCAAAAAACGGTACGTACGTTTCCTTACCTGTTACAATTTTAGAAATGATGTGGTGGCCACCATCATTTAGCAGTTTAAGAGTTTCTTTACTGATTCTGAAACGCTCCTCTTTTTGGTGCTCAGTTAGATTATGGGGAACCTAACGGCAAACTACTTTTTTCATATGTAATTCTTCATGAATGATTTTGTGTATAGCTGCGGATCCAATGTTAAGTTCCTTCTGTATCATTTGATAAGTACAGCGATTATCATCCATTAACATTTTTCGTATGGCAGACACATTATCCGGGATTACTGCCAGCGGCGGCCTTCCTGTGTGTTCTTCATCCTGAAGAAAATTGACCTCTTCTAAATTCTCTAAACCTTCTTAATATAGTAGCACGAGCTAAGATTCATCACCAAATGCTAATTGCAACCATTGAACGAACGCATTCTTCTTGATTTAATCCTGTTTAAGATCGTAGAAAATCATAGCGCGAAAATGTTCACGTGTCAACTCCATTTTCTCTTCTGTTTAAAATTTATTCTACACTAAACAAGTTGAAGTAAGTCAGTAAAAAATCTTCTTCTGTGTTAAAATACTTTGTATTTTAAAATTAAACAGTTATTTTTATTTTGTAAATTCTCATCTGTGCGTATCTCAAAAATTTCAGAGTAAGCCTCGTATAATTCCGGTTCTGGAATTATGTTATGCTATTTTGTTTATAAAAAAAAGCTTATTCCTAATAATAATAATTTCTAGGTCATCAACAACAGATATTTATTCAAACATTTAAAAAACGGTTCAAATTATTAATAGATCTGATCTTCTTATCTTGCCTTCAATTTTAGAATTATAAGCCCTGGTTAATTTTGTTGATTGTTTTTGAGTTCCCTCAGTGAACATCCCCAGAAAGGAAATGGAAGTAAAATTTTTCTGTGCTCTTTTGTGTAATGGTCTATTTTTTAAACTAGCAGTGATTTTTCGATTTTTTTTATATTTTTTTATTTATTTATTTTATTTTATTTTATTTATTTATTTTTTTTTTTGTTGGGTGCCAGCTAGACTATCAGTATGGGTGCGCTGCTCCACTTTTCCAATTGAACCATAATTTCGTGTGGAGTCCGACTACCTCAATACACACATGCCATAGATACCCGTTTACAGGGTAGGCAACCATTCTTGCAAGGAAAGTACAAAGACAGGAGAGAGAGGAAGAGAAATATATCCATGCTCGAATCAGGATTCGAACTCAGACCTTTCTATATTCGAAAAATTTCAGAGTTTCAGGCACACTGAAATTTTTCGAATGGATTCTTTATAACTTAGCACGACATTAGATCAACATGATTTTGTTGCTGTTACATTTGACATTGGTGAAGCCAATGTGATGACACATATAAGTATCCAAAATTATTTCAGAATCACCGACCAGAAAAACATATATACAAAAAAAAAAAAGAAAGAAAACAGACAGCATTTATTTTTTGTTGTCAAAAAAGAGTGGGATCGAACTTGAAAACTTCTACTATCACTAATGATTACGGCGAGTTGCTGCAGAAATATTTTGATACCACATTTCCTGATATCCTAACATCTGGGAGCTGTTGTATTCAATAGCTTACGTTGAATTATCTCGTATGTGTTTTCCTTCGAGAAGAACTTTTAATGGTTACAGTTAAGTGTTCATGTGTAGCCAGTAAAGAAAACCTTAAGATTTCCCAACAACGCATCCATAAAAGTGCAAGCAGAAGGAAGAAGTGCGACCTATCCGTTTGGCGCAGCATGTCCAATTTTGGACCTTGCGCCATAAAACCCAACCAACCAGCAACCTATCCGTCTTTTGTTGTCCATTAATAGCTGGGACCGATCCTAAAACCTTTCACTTTGAAAATCGCGATCATTCCATGGCCCATGATGTTTCTTAAATTGCTCTTAAATATTTTTCTTCCATTTTAAAACATTTTCTCAAATTTTAAAACTCATATATTTTTTGTCATTGTTTTTTAATCAAAATAAAAGTAAAATATCACACTTTTAACGTGTCAGGAAACATAAAATATTAACAAAATATGTTTATTGTTAAATATAATTATTTTTAATATTTCATAAGAAAATTAGTACTGAACCAAATTATGTTTTAAGACACAACAATTTTTTCCGAAAAATATTTACGCCTTGAATTTTTTGAATAATAAATATCCACATCTATAAGATCTAACATTGATCTAATGTTTTTTTTTTCTCTCTCTCTCTTTTCCATTGCTAAAGCATTCGTTCCATAAACAAATAAAACATAAAATGAATTAAATAGTGCAGATATGTTAACTTCGTAGGAAAATTAAAAGAAAAACTGTAAGATCAAAAAAAAAAAAAAAATACAAATCAAATCAATAAAAAATACAAACAAAATTTATGCCTTCTCAGATAAATTGTACACATTTATATTCTTGTTACAGAATTCATATTTCAGAGTATGGATTCGCAAAATTCCGATGAATCAATTCTGATATTAAAAGCAAACGAAAAGTGATTCCATAAGTCATTAAAATTCGCTAATACTGCGGTGATGTCATCACACCTGCCACAGAACGTCTACCGATTTCCATGATTAGCTCAGCTATGTATTCAATTAGCTGCATTTATGACTAAATGTTTGAACCGCGAGTCTTAGTGTCTAGTTGGCATTTCTTTTCGCCTCTACTCTTGACTCCTAAAAGAAAAGACATGGGCAATTTTTTTTTTAATAACCAGCTAATAAAGGAACAGAAATAAAATTTAAAAAAAATTATTTAATACTCAGATATTTTTTTATCCGAATTAAGAAAATAAAATTTAGTGAAATATGTTTATTGTGCGAGTTGTTTCATAAAAAAATAACTACCTTTGATCCATAAGTTAATAATGACATTTTAGAATATCAAAAAACACAAAATCACTCAGAATACAGAATGTGGTAGTTCTACAGTATCCATAAGACAAATGCGAAGATTTCATTCACCAAAATACGCAACATTTTTACTCTTGTTGCAGATGAGCAGTTTATATTTATTTGCCCAACTATTTGTAAAATTCGTAGTGTTACATTTCAAAGGACAAAAAAGAAAAAAAGAATATTTTACGATTTTTAGAACAGAGCTATCGTGATCGGAATGCCTTCAACAAATTCACATTCGGGAGATGCACGCTCACTACATTATACGAGTGTCAGGTATGAAAAGAGATCAAGAGAAGAGGGCATCATGTCATAAATCTAAGGGCTCCATATTGAACAAGGAGATATGGTATTTCAGAACAACAGAAGTACCTCAGAACAACAAAAAAAGAACCTCAGAACAACAGAAGAGGGCATCAAGTCATTAATCTGAGGGCTCCATTTTGAACAAGGAGATATGGTCTCCTCAAAATGGGAGTTTGACAGGGTTCAGCATGTGTACTCCGGCATATTTCCCTATATCTGTTCAATGGAAGCTACTGGATCAGCACTTAGAACCAAGCAAGAGACTCCCCCAATAGTTGATTTGCATCCTACAGAGGTATCATTTTATTTGGACTAGACCACGATTTAACGTGCCCCAATCTCCATGAGTGGACACTACCAATATTCGGTAAAGTCTAACTGCAGCCTTTCTTTCCAACATCTGTAAAAAACATTCTTCTGCTTTATGTGCAATGATTTTAATCTATTAGGCTATGCGTTGTCTGAAAAACCGTGGTTAACAGGCTGCGTGACCTTTAATACTTTTTACAGGATTTTGATGAAGAAGAAAATATTTGATGCGATTGAGGAAGAAGGATTTCTATAGGCTGTATACAATGATTTTGCCCAACAAAACAAGCAAAAGTATCAAATACATCAAGAAAGATGTATATTACAGTGGAATTTCTTTTATTGTTTTTATTTTATGAAAAGGCACAACCATTGTCCAATGACTCCATTGTTCAAGTATTATATAGGGATACATTAGAAGATCCATAGTAACAATCTCCTATATACTCCACTGAAAGCAGCGTATCTGTAGTATTTTATAAAATGCTTTCCTAAAAAAATTCAAGATTGTTCACAAGGGCTTATTTCTGCGACAATCTTTATTATTCAATGTTTATACTTTGATACATATCTTATTTATTCCATGTCGAGGAATTGAAAATTTTTTTATATCTGCTACCATGTATGATGAGCAATCTCATTTTTAAACTCTCGACTTTTCTCCAATATATTTTTTACGGAAAGTTTATAGACCATCGATCTATTTTCTTTCAATATAAATAAAATCTTGTGTTGATGCACTAAATTTTCTTCCGAAATTAAATTGAGAACTGCTACAGGAAACAGAATAAAACTTATATCAAGATGTCCGCTGACTTTTGTCACTGCGTAATCAATGGCCTAAGGCCATTGTAAGACCTTTCAGCATCCAAGGCCTTCAGGGAGAATTTTTCATAGGAAGTGAGCCGTATTCATGTGTCGCATGGGATGCAACCCTGAAAACTTCCAAGCACCCACATAAAAACATGCAAAGAGGTATTACCCTTTATTCATTGTGGCGCAGCTTGTCCTTTTTGGACCTTGCGCCAAAAAACCCAACCCAACAACAACAACAACAACTTTATTCATTGTAAATTGTAGAAATACTACATCTATAAGTTCCATCATTCCTCAACCTTCGTTGCCAAAGATCATACTAATATTGGTAAGATAATTTTAAAGCAATGTCAAAATGCTTAATTCTAATCAATACTTTTTCTAACAATACCGGTCTTGCTTTCATATTTATAATTATGACTTTTAATTTATTATCTTGATATATTATTTAATAGCCTTTTTTAAAAGTTTTAAAAAAATATTCATTCATAAATTAATTTAAATATAAATAAATAATACTAATTGAGGAACTAAAGTTTCATTAAAAAATAAAATACATAGAACACAGGTATTTAAAATAATAAATATTATGTTTGTTATGTTTTCGGTAAACCTTGAATGAAATTAGCATTGGTAGAATTCGTCACTTCTTTCTGTTGCAACATATTTTGTACCTAAAATGCTTAAAAGAATTTTTTTCATTATTTTAATCTTTCTAATTGCTTAAGAATAAAAAAACTAATTATTTTGCTCAAAATAAAATAAAAATTATGTTTCAAAAATCAAACTATTTCATGATGAATGGAACAGAAGATATTATTCTAAATACGTTTTGGAATCTGCACAAAACCACATTTTAAACCTGTTTTTCTGCGCGTATAATATCCTTTCTTTAACTTATTAAAATTCTTGATTCTTTCTCAAAATCTATCAAGGATTCATGTTTCAATTTGATTATATGTTATCACTGTATCTTTAAGATTTATAAGAATAAGATTTCAGCCTTAAAGTGTTAATTTTGTAAAACAATTTTATATCTGAGAAATCTTGATTCTCATTTTAAAATAATATTTTTTAAGCGCTTATATTTAAAGAAACCGTAAAAAGAATATATTCCGTAATGATACTGCTAAATAAAGACAGTAAAATATTAAAATATTGTTTTATTTAAAAAAAAATACAATCTAATATAATATAAAAACATAAACCTTTTTTAAATTTTTGATTTATAAAGTGGATTTCACTTATTTTCTGTACAAAAAATGATTTTAACAGCATAAAACTTTCATTTAAATATTCCAATTGTTAAAAAAAACAAATTTGTAGGAAAACAGGAAAATTATTTTTAAATCAAAAGAATATGTTTAGAGATAAAAAAATGCCTAAATTAATATTAAAATAAAAAACAAGTATAATATTCTTAAAAATAAAAAAAAAGTACAATCAGTTTTTCTGTGTGAAAAGAATGAAAAATACTCGAACTGACAATTCTGATGAAGTTTTCTTTCACCTGTTGTGAAATTTTGATTTCGCGCTACGAAAAAGGAAATTCAATTGGTGTATTCTCGCGTTGAACGAGTTGTGCAGCTGCTTCGTATCACATTCCAACATAAAGGAAAACAAGTTAACTTTGTAAGGAACAGTGGCTCTTGTTTCTATATTATCTTTCCTCATAGCACACACTATAACGAAATTAGGAACAACCCAAACAAAGAAGCCAGAACATGTAGTTAGGAATAACTCAAACAAGTTTTTCTTTTTTCTTTAATTCATTGAATTATATTCTTTTCCGATATTTTCGATTCAATGGAACGAAGGAAACCCCGATAAATCATACAAATCTGTGTTCTTTTTACTGTGAGCCAAGAAAGTTTCTTTGAACAAGTGACTTTTCATTAGTTTAAAATACTTTATCAACTAATTGAACTTCATCACAGAATATTGTTCGTCAGCTTTCATACACAGGAAAATATTTATGCGTTTTCCAAACTGTTATCAAAAGTTTTTCCATAATATTAACTAAATAATTCTTTAGCGATTATGATTAAACATTCTTTAAATTTTTACAGCATTCCTAGGTTCACAGGAAAAAAAGGGGAACTAGTATCAATAATTGCACCTTAAAATGCAAGTTTTGAGCTGTTTCCTTTCTTTCTTTTTCACTAAAATTCTTTGCTAAATTGTTTTAATTATATCATTTTTAAGTGGTCTTTGACATTAGGAACAATTTATTTGTGTATTATTTATTCTAAAGAATCTACACACAAATAAATTTGAAGGACCTTTCCCCTTCTGTGTTAAAAAGGTGTAAATTTTTATTCTATGCTTCTATTCTCCTTTTATAAATAATATTTGGTCTTCATTGTTCCATTTTGAATTTCTTCTTTTACTCCATTTTTTTACAATTTTATTTCAGCATGTTTGGTAATACTCCACCTTTTTACTTTTTAAATAATTAAAAACTTCTATTAACTTAAGGCGATTAAGCACCATATAAATTAAAAATAAAATTTTTATCCAGCTATTAAAATAAAAATATTAGTAAATTGTTCTTCATTTCCTTCACATTTTGAAAAAGAAATATGAAAACTTGCAAAATTCGTCGGCTTATTTTTATGGCGAATAAGTTCAACAGAATTGTAAGAGAGCAGAAAGTAATAGAGTAAAAAGTACCCAAATTATTAAATTATCAAAAAGATTAACAATACGCACACATATATATGTGTATATCCATCTATGTATATATATTTATTAAATAGCAGGATAAAAGCCTTTCTATATTGTTCAACTACCAAAATATTAGTTTGGGGAAAAAGAAATCCATTATTTTTACGTGAACTTTATGTAACTTCTTTTGGATTCGCTTTGTAAGAAGGTCTAAAACAGCTTTCATGTAGATTTTAAGGTCTTGCGCGTTACGACTGCTGACATGCGGTTAACTTCGATCATTTTAGATATATTATAGAAATATTTCGACGATGCTGTATCCACATGCGAGGTGCATCTCTAACATCAAAAATACCCGAACGGAATCGACGAAACAAAAATTGTACGTAACTGGTTGTTACAGTCTTATATAGGACGATAAACACCTTTCACAATTTTAGCCACCCGGCTATCTATTTCGTCGTTACAAGAGAAAAACGAAAATGTATCGAATTTTCTGTTTGTTGTCTTCCATTTTTAAAACCTTGTACACATAACTGAATGAATCAAACAAAAAACCGCAAGAGGATATTTTAGTGTTAAATGTCACCTTTCCAACGAGCATAAATCTGAAATTGTTTGATAGATACCTCACGAGATATCGATCACTACAGACGTCTACCGAAAAAATAATGGACTACTTTTTCCCCAAACTAATATATTGTATTTGTGAATTCATAAATATTACGAATTTCAGATTTCGACAAAATAGGAATTTGATTTTTAAACATATTAATAACTCAAATTATTCATACGTTAATCCAAAGAAAAGACTTTCAAGACAAGTATACAAATAATTTCGGTTCGACGACCCAGTAAAACTGTTCTAATTTATTGCACTAATTATGAAATCGACTGCGACGTTAAATCGGCAGAGAATTTAAAACCTACCTTCCCCTGAGAGGAAGATATTTTAACATTTTTATATTTATTTCCTTTCAAACCTTGTTGTTACCTTGACATTTAATGATTTATTTAAAAATTTATTTTCAAAAAGTTCTTTTTTTTTTTTCCCTTTACACACAATAGGAGCAAAACAAAATTTTCGCAGAATGAAAACATGGTTATTGTCGAGTACTGGGAAATAAAAAGGTTTTTATTTCCGAAAACTACGAATTCGAAATAAGTACTTCTGCTTAGATTTGAAGGTCTTACTTTCAGTTCTGGTTTTAGAATCTTTCGCAATGAACTGTTTTTGCTTATACGCGACCTTTAAATATAAATTATATTCTTTTTCTCAGATTTTTTTTGTAAATATCTCTCCTCTTTACTTTAAAGAGTTGCAATATGAAATTTAAAAAAAAAGCAGAGTAATCGAATTTTATAACGAATGGCAAACGGTAATTTTTTTTATCCCAGCGCGCGAGACCGGAAATGTCGTATCTAGGTCTTGAACAATATCCGGGTTAATTGTGAGTTGCGTGATGTGTGTTAGTGCGCGGTGAATGGTTGGCTGGTTTTGGTTCAGTGATGGCTGGACTTTTTATTCAGCAAGTGGTTATATCACTTCACGCTGTGATTAAACTATTAGTTATGCAGTCGTTGTCATGGAAATTAATACTTACTGTGATTTTTTTCACCCTTCAGTCTCGTGGGGATGATGGTAAGTCTCTTAATTGCAATCAAATCCTGCAATAATTTATAGCCTCCTCTTGAGAGCGTTAATGTTGGCGGTGAAATATGTAGATAAAGTAAACAAAAACAGCAGGTGAGGTTTTCATTGGAAGGAAGCATGCTTCTACAGCGCGCTGCTATGATTTGAAATCTGGTCAATGTGTCGGAATTCTTAGAGAGAGATGCTAAATATTCGTTTAAATTGAAACATAATATGTTCTTTTGTTTGTTTTATTAAATTTTACAAATGAAGTATCGATTTCTTATTCATTTAATGCTGCTAAATTGTTTACTTTTAAATAAATAATTTAATGCATCTTTTTTTCCGCTTTATTAATTTATACGATTATTTTGTGTTGACACAATTTATTTTAATGTTCTCGAATTATTTTTCATTAGATGTTTCACAAATTTTTACTCTGCTTGAAAAAGATGGGACTCAAAGTTTTTTTCAAATAAGAGAACTTTGAATTTTTACAAAATTTTATTACAGCACTTATAATCTACACTCGGATAACTTTATTTGTAACATCAAATATAAAACCTACTTGCTTTTTACAGTTAAAAATTAGTTTCAACCACATCATATTGTGTGCAAAAAGTATGTGGAACTGTAGCCAGTGCTCAACGGGCCTTTTATTCCATTTAGGATAGTGCTTTTTTAACTATGAGCATTTCCGATCTTTTTATGTAATTGTAAAGTATTCTTCTGGTTACATGTGTGATTCCAGCTTGGTCTTGTGCTTTTTCAACATTTCCATGCGTGTAAGTTTTGTTGTGTAGGTGCCTTGTTAACTGTACAAAAGTTGAGGATTTTTTTTCAATAAAATATCTTTTGAAAAAAGGGTAATTTAAAAAAAAAAAAAAAAAAAAGCTTTCAACACATTAAACTGCTACTGATACCAAACATGAGAATATTTTTGCATGTGTCTTCCTGCTTTTTTCACAGACTTAAAAATCCTCAAGTATTTTCTTAGTAGTAGATAAACTCATGTACTGAAAGTAAAATAAAAAATAGTTTAAATAATAAAAAATAAATTATATTATAATTGCACTAAAATATAAAGCACAATTTATAAAATATGAGTGTTCTACTTTTTCCTTATAATGTAAAATATAGTGATTGTTATAGCTTATTTAAAATAGGATTCAATAATTTTCCTTTGTTCAGGAGAAGGAACAGATTTAAATGATAGGAATTTTTTTGTTACTTGACTGTTTGTTAAAAAATTGCTTGAATTTATTTGCTATATAAATATTTTCTCTATTCTTGGATCCTTTCTTTATTTGTTAAATATCGGTCTTCCCTAGCCTTTATTTTGTTGCTCTGTTTTTTTTCAGTACCACAATAATATTAGGAAATGTGTGACCACATACAAGAAAAAAGCATAAATTTATGAAAGAATATTCCTTTTTGACTTGTAATCAGTTTATTAAATGCAATTCCAGAAATATTTATTTTTAATAATTTATGCTAATTGATTTTACCATTTTCTTGCCAAATGAATTTATGCTTTAAAATGAAATCATTAATCTTATTTTGCCTTTATTTTTTTTTTAAGTTGTCTTACAATTTGGGCTCTTTTTGGGGGAATAAATAGAAGAATCAACCTTCTGTGATACAATAAAGAATTGTGTGTTTTAGATTATGTCATTATTAGCAAGATTAATAGCATCTGTGTAATAATGAATGTAAAAATAATATGTAAGAAATATTTGACTGCTTTTAAAAATGGCATCTAAGTATCAATTGTGTAAGTATAACTTGAGCACAAACAATTTGGTTAAACTATGGTTTGCAAAATATTAACAATGAGATTTAATATTATATAAATTTAAATTCATAGTTATTAAGAAAGAAATGTGAAAATAAGCAGCTGAAAAATACACTCATGCGAAAGATGAAAAACTGTTGATAGGAAAGAAATGTGTGTTGAAATCCTAAAATTGTTATTTTTATAAAAGCACGTCTCTTAAAAGGTTTATGTGCAGTAAGTGTTTCCTAAAGCTAGGAATGCACAAGATGATTCTTGTAAGTAACTATTAACATCCAGGCTGTTGGTCCTATTTAGAACATGGATTTTTTTAGTTGTTTACTTTTCAGTGGTAGATATAATTAGCTGTGATATGCTGAAATAACTTTTGAGTGAAACCAAACTTAGAATAGCTAAGAAACTTTATATTTGCACCATAATTTCAGATATTTAATTTAAAAGCTATAAGGCTTGTAAAAGTAAAGTTGGAAAATGTTTTCTACATAAAAACTGAGTACTATATAAATAACTAAAAACCTGTTTTTATTGCAATGCTTCATATGCTTGGAAAATATCTTTTCAGTTTAATCTCCATTTTTATCTTTTAATGATATCAATAATTTGCATGTTATGTATATATTAATAATGAAAACCTTGTATATTCAAAACAAATTATTAATGGTTTCTTCAAATTAAGAAAAAAGATAAATTTTCTGGAAAAACATAGTTAAATTATTTTAAATAATAAATGAGCAAGATAAGCTTAATTTTTATCCATAAATGTATATGTAAAATGTCCTAAAAATTATTTTAAAACTTACTATAAAAATTTATATTTTAATCAATAAATGTTAAATTGATTTTCTATATTTATCGTCAATGGCTGAAGCAAATGTGCAAAAAAAAAAAAAAAAAAAAAAAAAAATATTTGTTACTTACACTTCATCTTGCTTAAAATCTCGTTCAGTCTTATTCTATGTAAGAAAAAATTTTATCATGATGGGGACAAACCCATGACTGAGTTAGCAGAAGTGTATTTAGAGACAAAATAAGAACATCCAGTGAAAATGCGCTTTAGGTCCCCTACTCTGCCAACTTGGCGAAAGTGTGCTGTGGGTCCCCTACTTGGCGGGCTTTCAAAAACACTGTTGCCATGGCGATAATGGAATACGATTTTTAACTAATCAGCAACCAATGAAAATGACCGATTTTTCAAACTGAAACTAATTAACGACCAATGAAAATGCTAAAAGAAAAAAACCAATTAATGAGCATGCGCGAAAAAATGCAAATTATTTCCTACGGAGGTTGCCATAAAGAGCTCATTGGGTATAAAAACGTCCGGCTTACCACGCTTGGTGCATTTATCACCAAGTTGGCAAAGTAGGGGACCTAAAGCGCAGATTAACGGAACATCCATATCAAAGGGATGTAAATTTTCATGGAAAAGTAATTTATAGTAATAATTTTCTTACAATCGATTAAAACAGAAATCTAAGTTCAAGTAAATGTAAAGAACTGAGAGGGGGCGGGGTAGTAATGTCTTTAAATAAAAAAAATAAGAAAACAATCATTTAAAGATATTCCTTTTAAGATATTTTGCTAACAGTTATAAAGTCATTTGTTTCATTCAGAAAATAATGAAAACATCAGAAATCATTTGCATATAGTAGTTAAAATAAAAAACTAAAAAAGTTTTATCTTTGTCAATCAAATACAATTAATTAATAATGACAAAAATTCAGGTGTGAATAATAAATAATTTTTCAAACTAAAGACTAAAGATCTGAATGTAGACTTGTTCTAATTTTGAAAATTTAATTCCTTATTACGATCTTAATTTTTAAACATTTTTAATTTCATTACTTTTTTGTTCATCTACATCATTTAGAATAAACTTATAATGAAATAATATAATCATTCTTTCGAACTTTTTTTTATCTGAAATTTTATTTTTTAATTTGTAATTTGCATATTTTTATTCATGAATTGTGGAGGAAAGAATGATAGTCTTGCAGCTTTTATTTAATAATTGTTTATTGTATGCTTTTTGCATTTATTTTCATATTTTGCATAGATTAATAGATAATAAGTAAATATGCATTTTTTTCAACAAATTTATTGCTTCCCATCTGATTTTATTTTTTTATCATTTTAAAAAATCAAGAATTTTTATAAACTATCATAAATATAATATTTGTTTCAGGAAAAGCTGGGAAAACTCTATCAAAGTCAGCTGATCTTAAAGCAAAACTTGCCAAGACTGTTATTGAGGCAGGTTTGGTTGAAAGTCTTGAAAATGAATCCATCTCAGCGCTGGGGATTTCTGTGCCCCCAGAGTTTGCAAACGACACTGTATGCATTTCGTATTTAATTTTTTTTTCCTTTATGAAGCATTTTGTTATTGTGTCATAAGAAGTGAAGTAGTACAATATTTATTAAAAGAAATATTTTTGACTGAACACTTTTTATTTTCAATTAAAAAATGTATTGAAACAAAAATTTCTTTCTATATTTAAAATATTTTATAACAAAGTGAAATACTTGCAGGAAGAATCACATTATGGCCAGCTTTTCCTATTGATTCATCAGTAACATAGAATTTATTTTATAAATTCACTGTTAGATTTCATAAACGAATTTATCTTTATTCTATGAAAAATACTAAATGCATTTTTACATTTGATATGAATACACATGTCCCCACACTTCTTTGGACTCATCATGAACAGTAAAAATATTCATTTGAGTTTTACAAATGAAATAAATAACAAAACTTGTTCAGAAAATAAGTTTTAGTACAAATGTGTAAAATAGTTGAAATACATGTCTGTGCAAATCAAGTAGATAAAATAAGAGATTCCTAAATTCAAAAATTGGGAAGTAACTGCAAACTTTAAAGTTTTTATTTTAAAATAAATTTAAAAAATGTTTTTAAATTACAAACATTTTATTGACTATATCTACTTAGATTTCGAAAAATATTTTTCAAACTAAACTTGTTAATCAGCTGCATTATTTTAAGAAAATATTATTTGTTAACAATTATGACATTATAGAATGGTTAGGATGATTGCTGTTAAAAGGTTTCATATAAAATCCATAGTATTTTTGTTTTCCAAGAGAACATTTTATTGATAATGGTCTATATTCATTAGTCAAGAGTAAAGACTTGGTAAACCATCAAACACCCATAGCTAAAACCAGTCTTGCATGTGTGTGCTTGTATATTTATATATAAATATATTTCATAAATATATTCAGTTAATAAATATATCCAGTTTCTAAATTTAGGAATTCTGTTAATAATTAAATGGAATATATATAAATATATTCAGTTACTAAAAATTTGTTAAGTTTATTTTTAAAATATTGTAACATTATCAAAAAAAATCTTTTATCAAAGTTGATTTATTCTTTTAGGTTGAATTTGATCATCATGTTTATTACAACTCCTCATTTTATACTGATCCAGAAGTAGCCAAGACTCTTTGGATTGATATCGATTCCTATCCTTCTGCTGTTACACATGAATTGCTATCCAATTCACACCGTCAGGCTACTGTAAGTTTCCTTTCTATATAAAGCAAAAATTAGTTTATTTTTCAATTTAATACAAAATTATTTATATTCTGCAATAAGCTACAGATCTGCTTGGAAAATAAGTTATTCTTGTTTGAGTTATCACTTGCCCTATCTAAATAGATTTTTCTATTTATTTTATGTTGCTATTTTATTTTCATGGATACCATGATAAATTGCTGAATGATGTAAAAACAATTAACCAAGAAAAGCCAAATGAAGGATAACCATGCACATTTTTATCAACTGAATTTGATAAATTGCATCATACTGTAATATTTTTTTCAATTTAAATATTGCCAAAAGAATGTTGAAGATTTTTTAATTACTGAGAAATGAGTCACCTGTGAATATAAATAATTATATATTAATTTAGTACATTTTTTCTTTGTTTAAGATAGTGAAATTTGGCTAAATACCAATTATTTATTCATTGGACTCATCCTTATGTTGCACCAGCACACTTCCCCTTTACCTATCCTTCACTTGGGCTCTACCAATTAGATAGAGTGACCTTGTAAGTCTTCATAATTTAGAAACAGGGATCAAGCAGACTACCCTCAATACTGAACTTTGTTACTCTTATCATTTCACTTGCACATTGCAATCTTTTTTAATGTGCCCCAGTTGCTTTTATTGACAGATTTTTGGTTAAGTCTGGATTTAAACTCACTACCTTCTGATAATGATAATGACACCTTGACCAATCAGGCCACTACAGCCTGCACTCATTATTGTGCTATCATAACTAAGTGGTAAATCTAAAGTTCAATGACAGCTTTTATAAAGTAATTAGATATGGGTATTTCATTTCTGCATCTGTATCTCATGAACAGATCCCAAGCATTGTTGGGATCTATTCATGAGATCTGCTCATTACACTTTTTTTGTTACTGAATATAGTCTGCATATGAAATATTCTGAAGAGTATTATTTAGAGCTGTGTTTGTTAAACTATCTGCTTAACCTTGTTCATTGAAAGTAATTACCATAATAAATAATTTATTTGATACTATGCAATACTAATAGACAATACATAATACTTTTTTAACTATTTTTTATTTTTTTACGTTAAAGTTAAAAGAAGAATTTTGTAGTCGCCATTTTTTTCCTTGAATTAAAAGGTTATTTAAATTAGAGAAATATTTCATTAGCCTTCCTCAAATACATTGAATTTTAAATCAGCTTCACAATTTTAAATTAAATTTGCTTTTAGATTCAAAACTTTATAATTTTTCCACCATCAATAAAAGTAATATTGTCTAGTTTGCAAAAACTGATAAACAATTTCTTTTATATAATCTAAAAAAAATCAAGCCATGATAAAATACTGAATCTAAAATGTTTATAATTTAATAAGTTTTGTATCTGTTTGAAGAATTCCATTTTTCTTTTATTTTATAACTTTCATATTTATTTTATCCTTATTTAATTTTTGATTTCTTATCAAATATTTGAAAAGGCGAAAGTGAAAAATTAATCTATCATCAATTGTAAATAGAAAAAAATCCACACAAAATGTTAATTTTGATATAAATTAAATAAAATATACAAAAATTATTATTATTTTAATTTATATCAAATTCAAAATTTAATGTGGACTTTGCTTATGATCGATGATAAATTAACATTTTGTTAATTTTTCTCTTTAGTCTTTTCATATATTATAAATGAAATAAAATAAATTTTATTTAATTTATATATTTTCTTGTATTTTTACTGGTTTGCATTGTAAAGTTTAATTTTTAAATACCTAATTCTTATATTTTGAATTCTACATGAAATTTGTAAGCTTTTTCATATTGAGATGATTTACATAATTTTTTCCCCCAGACAATTGACTTAAAATTTGACTTCCCTTTTTATGGTAGCTTCTTGAAAAATGTAACTATAGCAACTGGTGGTAAGTTTTTGCTAATTTTCTGTTATTCTTATGACAATAAATTTATTTGAAAAATAATTATTTAATATTGATATTCATTTTTATTTTGTGACATATTAAATTGTTATTAAATGAATATGTTGAATACATATGCAATTTTAGATATTCTAATTTAATGTAAATTGAAAATAAAATTTCTATAACTTTTTGTTACTTAAATTGGTGTATTGTGTAATTTAAACTTTAACAAAATAAAAAGGTTTTATATTATTTCATTCTTATTTTTCTTATTATTCATTGATTCGTTTTATTTGTTTAAAATTATTTACATAGCTTAGATAATTCAAGAATCATTTGAAAAGTTTGTGTAAAAACAATCAATTTTATTTTTTAAATAATGTATGTTGAAAAAAATTTTACTAGCTATTTTACTTTGAATTGTAAAAAAAAATACATATTTTGATGCATGCAATGTTGTTTGTGTGTATGAAATAAATCAATAAAGAAAAATAAATTATTTATTTAAATAATATGGAATTCTAAAAGTGAAAAAAAATTACTACTTTAATTTTTAATAACTTTATAAAATCTTAAAATAAAATTTTAATATTTAAATTTTCAGCTATACTGTTTTTAAAAAAGGAAAATAATTATATATTTTTGAATTGTTTAATTAAGTAGTGTCATTCCAATGAACAGGATTTTTATATACCGGCGACTATTTACATAATTGGATTGCTGCTACTCAGTATGTGGCACCTCTCATGGCAAACTTTGACACAAGCCAAGCTCCTGATTCCTTAATTAAGTATGCTGATAATGGTAAGTCCTTATTTGGTTTTTATATTTAATACATTTTAGCTTTAATAATTGTTTCTTAAAATCATCATGAATTACATCCTATTTCACAATGATATCTTGACATCTTTTTATGTATGTGGTATTATATCTATTGCATAACTGGAATTTTTTAAATTGTAAATTAATGAAAACCAATGTTTTGGAAAATATTGGATTACTTATATAAATTTCTAGAAAAAACTTGTGTTCAGATGACTTGATATTCTATTTCTTGTTAAACTATAAATGTGTAAAAAGTTTTTAATAGATTGCTCATTTTTTGTGCATTTTATTTTTTAAGTTCTTATGATGAAATATGTCTAGAGTTCACAAAAAAATAGTGGTAATACATAAATAAATTTTATATTTTTATGTATTATAATTTTTATATTTTTTTGTATATTAGTGCTGCATTTTTTTTTTTTTTTTTTGTCCCATACTTTTCAACATTTTTTTATTTTTTACTTTGACTCACAGTTTTTCTTTGTCTAGGAACTGCATTTACAGTAGAATGGGATAAAGTGTACATCAAAAACAGAATGATTGGTAAGTATAAAAATTTTCTAATTAAATAAATTTTCCTTAAGTTATTATTTATTCTGTATAAAATAATCTGTTAAAATCAACACTGACAAATTTTCAGTCACTCCATTTGAAGTTTAAAAAATAGTTTCTTACATATTGAATAAAAATATATTATTAATAACAAATAACAGACTGTTATTTCAAACAGCCAATCAATTTACGAAAATTATTTAAAAAAAAAAAAAAAAAAAGGAATTTGTATTAAAAGAAAAAAAAAAAAAAAGAAGTTTTGTGAAATTTATTCTTTTTAACTTACTGTTCAAAATTTTTATTTTTCAAAAATGTTAAAAACTAAGATAATTTTGTATGAATATTGTTGGTAAAGTTCATCGATTTTGTATCTTCATTGGAAATTTCAATATTGCAGAAAAGCATGGATTAGTCTGCGTACAAAAACTTGTTAACTTCACAATCATGACAAAACTTTAATAGATTTAATTATCATTACACTGGAAATATTTCAGAAACCATGAATGTTGTTAAACTATTAAGAAAAATGATATTTATTAAATATCACAAACATTCACCATTAAAAATGTCATCTTTGCTCAGAAAATAACGTAAAAATAAAATTGCATATCACAGTACATAAAAGCGTTAAAATAAATATAAATTATAATTTTCAAGAAATTCATCATAAAATGGCACATGAAATCAAAGCAAGAAACAAAACTTTTGAATGTCTTATAAAATAATTTAATAAATTAATATTAAATGCTTTATAAAATGAAAAAAATATGTTTTATTTACTTGAATATACTTTTCCCATTGATATTTTAATGCAAAATTGCCTATCTCAAAGAAATTTTCATACTTAGAATCAAACTTTGATAATTTAATTTTACCAACTGTTCTAAATATTTAGAAAAAGGAAAGTCATTGATGAAATGTGTGATAAAAGAAGCTGAATGTTGTAAAATTTGGTATTTTGATTTATTTGATTTCACAATTTTTAGTACAAACTTCAGTTGAGTGTTGCTGTAGAAAATTACTTATATAGTTGCTATTAACAAATGATGGCTATATCATTTCCGATTTTCCATGCATGTCATCAAATTACTGACAGTACTTTTAGATATTACTGTCTCCTCAGATTCAAGGAATGATTAGTTAATTACTCCATTCACATTCCATCTATGTGTATGACTTACTTATCCCTTTTTCCTTTTTACCAATTTAAGAAAGATATTGCAATATGTTTAATGTCAACTTCCATTTTGTTAGCAATTTCCTTTATAGGTACAATTGAATTTGCTTCTACCAGTGCTTTCAGAACATTATTTTCGGCTGTATCTTTGGATTTTCACATTATTTATTTCTTAAGGAAATCTCACCAGACCAAAATTTTTCTAGCTTAAGATGCCCTTTTCAATTGTTAACATATTCTCCCAAAGACCTGATTTATTTTGCAACATTGTTACAAATTATAATAAAAAAATTACATGAATTGTGAAATGGTTGGATTGTGAAATGGAAAACAAATAACAAAATGGAAGACTTGAGAAAATCTTCTTTGTTGAAATATGTTTCTTAACAACGGACATTACATTTACAAATAAAGTTATGCAAGAAAAAAAGGCATAACAAAAATAGAGAGATAATCATTCACATGTATAAAACTGCTATTTTACATGCAGCAATCTAATTTAGTGATGTTTTTTACATTTTGAGTAAGTAAATGTAACTTTAATGTTTGTGTGTTTGCTTTTATTGTTTTTGAGAACATTTTACTTCATTTGCTATTTACCTGATTAACTTCAAAATACCAAAATCTAATTAAAGTACTAGTATCATTTAATTTCTTATATGGAGAATCCTAAATACATAATATTTTTATTTTTTATTGTTTAATGAATAAAAAATTACTTTACTTTTCTATAGATGGAGCATTTACATTTCAAGTAACTCTTTTAAGGAATGGTGATATAATTTTTGCTTATAAAGATGTAAGTTTTTATATTTTAAAATTACAGTGCATTCAATATTTGTTTCTATTTTTCTTACAAAGTAATTTAACTGTTTAAAAAGTGTATTTATTTGTACAATGTAGTTTCGCTAATTAGAACAAATTTTTCAAATTTAAAAAGTAAGTTTTTATTGTATTGTATTGAAAATGTGTTTCATTATTATTAAAACATCAGTTTTACTCTCATTTTGAATGTAAATTTTTTAAATCCATGCTGTCTTAACAGGTCCAAATTATTGAGAATAATGCTAATATTTTGCATTTTTGCATAAAATATCAAATTTTACCATTTGACTGAAATTTGATATTTTATGTATTTTATTTTAAATCTTATTTTTAATTTTATTAAGAGCACGTATGTCATTTGAGAATGAAAATTACTATCTGACATTTTCTAAGCAAACACCGTTTGTTGGACTCCATGCCCTAGTAATGTGCTTGGGGTTGATCCCAGCCATTGTTAAATAAAAGGAATGGGATGTTGATTTTTTGCAAAATCTGCCAGGGTGGGTATTTGAGAGTTTAAGTTTCCTACCTTGTGACTTGTGAATATTGCCCATTCTTTACCAACCCTTACATGATGGATGTTAAAATGCCTTTTTCTGTTAGACAGTCTATTTTGTGATGTCAAATATCATTCATTAAAAATAGAATTATGTTTTCTTGGAAAAGGTTAATAAATTCTATGAAGTGCAAATATATATATATATATAGAGAGAGAGAGAGAGAGAGAGAAAGAAAGAGGGGGGGATATAATAAACCTCAAAAATATATTTTTTGCAAATTATAACTTTGCATTTCTACAATGATTTTTGATATTTAATGTATTAAAGTGATGAATTCTTCAAGTTAAAACAAAAAATATTTTTTCATTTATTTTATCATTGAAGATTTTTTATTTGGACAATACTGTTTTTTTAACATTTTTAGTTTGTTTTGTGTATTTAAAAATGCAAAAAATTAATGGAAAAGTAATTGTTCTAAATAGGAAAAATGTTTTATGTAATAAGTATGATTCTTGCCTCCCAAAAAGAGTTGAACTTTATTCTGGCTCATAACAGTAAATGAATTTTCCAATTGCAAATGAATAAATAGTAATTTTTATTTTTTAATTGCTTTTCCTGAAAAATCTATGACAAAAACTTAATTTTTTTATTACTATTAACTTTCAATTCAGCAATTAAGAAATATCCAATTTGATTGCTTCAAATATACCATTATTTTTTCCCAATTTTGAAGTCTGAAAGTTTAAAAATTTTCTTTTCAATTTTTAAGTATTCTTATCAATTTTGTTCAGTACTTATATTTATGGTGCTTCATTTTTCAAAATGTTTTCTCTTTTTGAAAGTATTTTTGGGAAGTGTTTTTAAATAAAATAAGGAATTTCATCTTCTAATTCAAATGTTTTTTTTTTATTTATTTTTTTTTGTTATTATTATTATTATTTGGAAATTAATTTATCTTAATTTATTTATTTTTTAATTTGCATGCTTGATATTTATTTTATTAATTTCAATTAAATTATTAATTAATTTTGAGTTTCATCACTATAATTCAATTTTATTTCTTCCTGTGTATTGCATTTTTAGAAAAGTATTTCTTATATATTTTCTATCATCAACATTACATTAGGAACATTAGGTTCTATGTGCAAAGATCAGAATGTGCTCTTTTTATATGCTTTAAGCATATAAAAAAAAGCACATACTCTAAATGGCATATATCATATAAATATTGAATATAATTTTTAACTTTGTATTACTAATTAAAAAATTTTTATTTTTTGAAAGCTGCTAAATTTTGAATAAGTTATTTATGAATGATGTTGATTTCTTGATCTGTCAATTCTCAATCAAATGTAAATAATACTTGAATAGTTTCTATTATCAGTTCTGTCTAATATGACCTGCTAATTTCTCTTACAGTTATTCTGTCTAGAAGAAAAAATTCTTGCATACTAAATACCAGTGTCTTAATTTCGTTTTAAAATATTTTTATAAATAGATTTCAAAATGCTTTTCAAATAATTATAAACTTTAACATGAAAATTTTTAATTACAACATTTATAATATGAAATCATATTTACATGATGTTTATTTTTATTGAAAGTCACTTCACTATAAAGAATTCACTATAAACTTGGTGATTATGTTATGAATTAAGTTTTTACATTTTTATGTCAAATTTTGTTATCTATTATTTATTTGAAAATATTTTTTATTAATAATTCAAAATTAATTTTTAAAAATTTGTATTTAGATTTGACTATTGTTTTCCTTTGAGAGTGAGAGATTTGTTCTGTAAGCAATATTAAATCATATTCATAACTTATGTACATTGAAATAAAAACAGATAATAATTGAACTAAAAACAGACGGTATATATTAATTATGAAGTCTAGTCTTCATACTCCCAATGCACAGCTTCAAGATTCGATCCTCAGGCTGGTCAATGTCAACTCAGCCTTTTGTACCATTAATAGGTCGATAAAACTGAGTACCAAGCATATTTAGAAACTAAACACTAGGAGATTCACATTAGGCTGATCACCTAACTTGGACACATGCTTCATACCCTGAGCTATCAAAAAACAGATATGAGCACAGGTTTTTTCTATAAGTTTAGTTTTGGCCATGGCCCCCAAATGGTCTGTAGTTTAATTAGTTTATAAACTAATTATTAATATTAGTATCTTTCCTTAAACAATATTCAAAATTGAACAATACATATTACTTTAAGCATTAAAATATTTTATCTTTTGCAATTACTATAAAAAAAGATGTTTTTGTTTTGCTTAAGAGTTTAAAATTTATTTTTGTTTTTGCATAGATCCCATATTCAATTTCTAATATATCTGACTCCAGCCATCCTGTCAAAATTGGAATATCTGATGCATATATTTTAGAGCGTTCTTTATTTTGTAAGTAAAAAAATAATTTTTTTTTTTTGTTATCTTCAATAAAAAAAAATAGTTGCTATTAATACTTCTTAAATGCCCTGTACCTTTTGCAAAAAATACTCTAGATTGCAATTTCACTTGATTTTAATTTAAAAAAAAAAAAAAAACAATAGATGTTAAGTAAAAATCAATTTTCTTGAATTCTAAACTTATTTATGTGTCCTAAGTTCAAAAATATAAAAAAGAGAAAGAATACGTATATTTATATGAAATGAAGTGCAAAAAATACATAAAAACAATACAATAAAATCTCTAATAAAGAGTACTTACTCAAATAAATTTCTTTTGTCCATTCTGATGATTTGTCAAAAATATTAGGCATTAAGTTTTGTAAAACATGAATACTGTTTTTCCATATTTTCATTAAAAAAATCTTATTTGTATTAAATTTCATAATAATATGAATTCTCATCGATGTTTTCATGTTATTCACATTTTGGCAGTTTAGTTTTATGTTAACAACACTCTTATTATTAATTTGTGTAAGCAAATTATGAGAATTTGATTTATAATTTTCTATACACAAACATAATTTTGACTTGAAAATTTATGGACAAATATTGGAAGTATTCTGTTATTCTTGAAAATGTATTTCTTTATGGATAAAATGAAAAATTATTGGGAAATTTAACACTATTAATGGGACTAATTGTCTTAATTGCGTTGTCAAGTCATTTTTCACATTAATATGAATTTAATTTTCATATTAATATGGTTTAATATATTTGAGTTTTTATTTGTGGAATAAATAAATCATTTCTTTTAAAATATGGAGAAAAATTTCTTGCAGTTACTGAACTCAAAATAAATTTGAAGTTAAATGGAGGACTCAATTTAATAAAAGAGATAAATAAAAAATTTTACTTTTTTTTTTCAGCAATGTATATCTGAATATAGAAGTTAACCAATAAAATATTATATTATATGAATGTCCATTTCTTTCATTTAAATTTCTCCACTATCCATCACATTTTAATTATTTTATCCATTACTTTTACAGAAATTTTACTTTTTGTGACTACCTCATATTGAAGCAAATGCTAATATATGCAACAGCATTCTCTATTCTTAATGAAACTGAGTTAGCAACTTACTGAACTGTAAGATGTAGGCTTAGCAAAATTGCTAGAAAGATTTTATTGAGCTCAATGAATTGAAGCATAGCAAGACTCAAGCACCGTTTTATAGATAATCCTTGTTAAGCCAACCCTAAATTAATTGTACAGCAAAATGTAATTTTATGTAGAACATTTTACTCTCAGATGTCTGAGATTTGTGTACTTATCCACCATGTTTTTTGTAGTCATTGCAAATAATATTAAAATAAAAACCAGAAATGTGTGTTTTATTATTTAATATGTAGCACTTAGAGAAATTAAGTTCTGTATTATTTTCATTCACGTTTTCTCTAATGAATTTGCATATTAGTTTTTGTGTTGGCTTTAATTATAACAGAGAAAAGGCCAATTAAAACAAAGGTAAAAACATTAAATTGTATTATTCTGATTTTTTGTTATTTAACTGACACAGTATAATTCTCTAGAGTTAAGCCATGTTTATGTAAATTCCACAGTGTATATTTTTCTTCTCATTATTTTGCAGAATAGTATTAATGCTTTTGTTGAAGTCGCCTTTTTCTGCAATACATTCTGATAAGCAACCAATTGATTATTTTGGATTGAACTGAATCATTGCTGTAGTGTGTTGCATAATCTTATTGCACAAAATAAAGTTTAAATGAACAATAATTTCTGAAATTCATATAAAAATTATTACAATTTAAGAAGAGATTATCAAAAAAATTCTAAATCTTCTTTTTAATGATTAATTGTTTTCATTATTTATTTATTAGGAATTTTCCTTTACTTTTTAAAATAATGTTAATGCTACTTCTGTTCTGACATTTTCTTTTAATTCCAGTTGTTCGCAGGAAAACAATATATGAATATCATAGAATTGATATGTTAAAGAAAAATATTGGTAACAATACTGCACTGTACTTTACAGCTCTGCCAAGTAAGATTACAATCTAAGTAATATTTTTAATTTAAGAAACTATTTATAATTTAAAAAGTATAATTTTAAATTACTATTAAATATTCACTTTAAACAGATAGTGTAATAATGAATATGCAAAAGAATCAAATTTCATAACATTAGAATTCTTCATCCAACTTATTCCTCATTGAATTGACTTTGAAATTTTCAAAAAAAAGTATTTAATTATTTATAAGACATTATTTTTTTATAAATTAATGTATTTGATTTTAAAGTTACAATGAGTAAAAAATGACCCACCAAAGACAAGTTTTAAATAATCATAAATTCTTTAAATTTAACAAATGCTATTTATTAGTGATAAAATAATTCATGGAAAATTCCACATTTTAATAAAATCATCTGTTGTGATTTGCCCCGTCATAAAACAGAGCAAAATATATTTAAAGTTGTTTTTAAGCCTGTATATTAAGTGGAATTCATTTTACGAGTGTCATTTTTGCTCAAGTAAAAACTTTTTGTTTCTATTGTTTAGCTGATTGTTAATCAAAGAAGTGACATTTTAATAGTTATTCAATTGGATGCATATTCTAATAGATTTATATATTTTCCTTTCTTAATTGTTAATATGATAAACAGTATGAAAAAAGAATTTTGATTGACATGTATATCATTATCTCATATCCTTTTTCTTATTGAAAAGCCTAATAATTTAAAATTTTAATATCAGGATTATTAATATGTATTGGGATATACGATAGGATTTTTAACTTTTAATAATTTATTAATTGAGATTAGTATAAACTTATTTCAATTTTATTTTATTTTATTTATTATTTTTTTTAAGTTTATAAATTTTTTTGTCTTTTCATGATTGAATCAGTTATACTGATAGTTTAATTGTCAGTATTTCATCCTTCTCAAAGACTGATTTTGAGTTTGATTCTATTATAAGAGGTATGTTTTTAGTTATTCAGAATTCCCTTTATCCTTCATGTGTAAGAAGTGATTGCAATAATGAATAAATCATCATTATGTTTTTTTGTGTTACCCTTTTTATTTTTACCACCAACATTCACATTTATTAATGTTGAGTAACATAACTCTATTCATTGGTGTTGGAAAAATATGTACTTTTGTGTAAGATTTATATAATTTAAAAGAAGAAGTATTATTTTTATTATCTGTAACAATCGCTCTTGTTTGATGAAAGTATATCTTATTTAAAAATAATAACTGTTTGGGTTTTGATATTACACATGTTTTATTCTAAGCACTTGTATATTTTGCAGCTTGCCTCAGTTACAAAAGCTGTAGTGCTTGCCTTAATGCTGACCCGAAGTTGGAATGCAACTGGTGCCAAGCTGTCAGCAGATGTTCTGATGGCCTAGATAGACTTAGGCAAAGCTGGCTTACCAATGCTTGTCCACTTCATGTTAGGATCAGTTCTTTTACTAAGTTATTTTATTCTTGTAAAATATTGTTGTATGATCTTTTTGTAAATAAATGTTTTTTTATATGTTTAGAAAGAACTAACATGTCCTCAACTCTCTACCACAGTTACAACTCATTTACCTTCAAGTAAGTTTCATTATTATTAATTGTTAATTATCATAAGAAAATAACTAATTCTGTGCTATTTATGTTCTTTAAAGAAATTAATTCATTGTTATTTTAACTATATTTGTGAGAGAAATTAAATGAAGTTAAAAAATGAAAATATATGTTTATGAAATAAGCTGTAAAATTTTTTGTTTTACTTTAAATAAAATAATTCAAAAAATTCATAGAAGTTGTTTTGATAGCTTAGAATGGTAATGCACTCTAATATTTTTTTTTTTTTTTTACAAAAATGTTTTTATTTTTTCTTTAACATATGATAAATTATTGATTTTTGTTTGAGTAATGAAATAAATTTATATTAATATCTGTGTTCGCATGCATTGATATATACTAATTTGTGTTTTATTACTTTTTCATATATTTCTGATATACAATGGGTATATTGTTTAGGTTTATATTTATATACATATTTATGATTGGAAATACTTTTGAAAATAAATTATTTAAATGAAATTAATTAGAGTTTTAATAAAAGTGCTTTTTCAAGTTATAGTAAATTAGTCTATTGAAACCATATGAAATATTTCTCTTTACATCAAGATTGAGTGTAGAACAATTACTTTTTAAATGATTCCTTCAATTTTGATTTCTGTGAATATACAATGTGTGTGTTTTTCAAGAAAAGTTTATATTGTACTGTTTCCTTTTTCCTAAATTTGATTTTAATAACAGTTCATACACCTTCACAAAAAACTGGATACTTTAATGAAAAGAGCTATTACATGTTTTTGAAAAAAGTTTTGTTTTTACTTAGAAAATATTTTAATTTAATTTTAATAACAAATCAATCTTTCTAGAAGAACCTTAAAAGTGAATCAATATGAAGTGAAGGATATTTTTAATTTTCAATTTATTTTGAGTGGATTTAATTTTTAAGTTTATTTTAAATTCATTGTTACCATTAGCTACTAAATATTTATTGAAATCATGTCGTTATGAATGTTTATTTATTCACATAATTTTACATATAAAATTTAAATATTTTCTTTATTTATTCTATTTATTTATTTATTTTTGAGTTTTATTTGAGTTTATAATATAAGATATTTAGTAATCCTTAAAAATATAAATCATTGAATTTCTTTGTGTAGACAAATCTTCAAGTACTTTTAAAGAGCCTACATTAACTCCCAGTTCAGTGGTTGAAACATCCACTAAATACATAGAGAAGATGCCAAAGCAGCCTACCATGTATAATATCAATGTGCCCTCTAGTAATAAGGAAGCGTCATTGGATAAACCTGAAGAAGCTGCTCAATATATTCAAAGTAAGCTTTACTTTAATCTACAGAAATGCTTTCCATTGCATTGTTTAATCAGAGTCTCATTATAATCTGTCATTATTATGTAATATCTGTGACTAAAAAATCATTTTCTCTGAACTGTTAGTAATAAGATTAAAAATTTGCTTTATAGATTTTCCTTGACTAGAAGTTTAATGTCAAGGAGTTTTTCTTTGTTTTGTTATAGTTAATATGTTAATTATAGATAATTTTTTAATTGCTATTTAAAGTTATAGTTTTATGCATATAATTAAAAATGTTTAAAATAAAATATTGATATATTTATTATGCAAAGTATTTTAAAAATGGGATATATATTAAAGTTCCATACTTTTTTTTTAACATAAATATAGTGATTCTTTTTAACTGTTTGATAATTTGAACTGTTAATAGAAAATAAATAAGAGAATAATTACATTTCATTTAGTTTTTGAATCGATTGATTGGTTAATTTGCATCCATGTGACTTTTTGCCACAATGTTGGTTATTGTCTCCAAAAAAAATCTTTTAGTTAGAATTTATCAAGAAATATTAACCTAATTTTTTAAAATTGTAATGTATTTAGGATTTTTTTATAGTTATTTGGTTTCTTGTTTAAAATATGCCACCCATCCTGTCTGGTGGTCAGCATGCCTGACTACAGATAGAGAGGTCCTGTGTTCGAATCCTAGTTCGGGCATGGACGTACTTTCTCTTTCTCCTTTCCTTATATGAATGGTTGCCTATCCTATAAATGGGTACCTATCCTATAAATGGGTACCTATGGTATGTGTGCACTCAGGAAGTCAGTATCCGCATTAAATTATGGTTCAGTTGGAAAAAGTGGAGCAGCACACCCAATATTGCCAGTCTGATTGGCACTCAACAAAAAAAAAATGTTTCAAATACAATTCTTTGCCAAATAACCTTATTTCATTAAAAAAAAAAAGTTCTTTATGCTTATATTTATGACTGGAAAATAAGATGTGACTCATATTTTTGTTGGAAAATTTTATTCTCATGTATTATAAAGATTGCATTAAGCTCTACAAGACAAATATTTTAATAACTAGGATATTAGATATTCAGAATAATGATAAAAAGTTAGCATGCATTAGATATAATTTTTAATTCATTGCCAATAAATTATACAACTTATTATTGTCATACCTTCAATAAATCACCAACTGCTTGATTAAATCAGTAATTATTCAAAATTATTAACAAGTCTTGTCATACAAATATCAGCATGATGTGGTGCTACTACTATAAAATGAATAGAACAGTGTATTATTAATTATGAAATTATTACAATAAATTTCAAATTTTATAAAGGTTTTGAATTCAATACCCCTAACTGTGATATAAAAAAAATAGGTTGGTAAAACAAATTTGCATATTATTTTTGTTAAAAATTTACTTCATTATTCAAAGATTATTTGGACTTTTATTAATTTATTGTGTTTTTTTAATTGAAAAATGCACATTGTATGAGGCAAAATAAATTTCAGACAATCTGGCCTGATTAATGCAATTGGTTAAAATATAAACACACACATGATGTGTTTGTGTGTAATGCTAAGTGAATCCTGTTGCCACACTTTGCTTAAATATGCAAAAATAGAAAACAACTGAGACTTGCTATGTCATGGATTATGAGATTGATCAATCAGATGGATGGTAATGGGTTTGACAATTTGTACAATTCCTGTGAATAATGAGATAGGAGATTTTAACCTTTCATTGACATTTTACAACAACTAAAAAATAGTTAGTTGAATTAGTATCTAGTAAATCAAAAATATGTTCTGAAGTTCTTGATCACATTGTTAGAGTACTATAATACAATTTTAGAGAGCCATGTGGTATTGTATGTGCATCATTGTATTGTCCTTCTAGAAGATTCTAATTTCCATTGGAAAGTCTGATGTCATGAATATATGTAATTCATCTACAATTAAGCTGAAATAATCCTAACATACTACAGTTTGACAGCAACTGAGAAAATGAGATACCTTTTAAGTTTAATATCTTCATTCATGGCTTAATGCAGAGAGCAGTTGTTTGAAAAAAAAGATGCTGTGTCCATATTCAGTCATTACTCTCAATATCATAATCAAATTTTAAAGCATTCAGCTAGTTTCCATCCTTACATGTCCATGTAATTTTTTTTTTTAATTTTTAAATGTCAGTGATGTTGAGTTTATGGAGAAACTCGTCCTCCATTGGAAATAAACTTTGAATTTTGATAATTAACAGATTAATGAATTATGTTTGGATGTTTATTATTTGTACCTTTAATGCTTTTCAATTTCATCAGCACTACTAATAGTTATCTATTTACTTTTGTCATGTGGGCCAATCAAACAACTTCAATATACAATCACATATCCAGATTCAGTTTCATTCTACCGTCAACTTTTGAAATGCATTTTCAACTTAAATGAAACTTGCTTCAACTTTGATTGAGACTGTTTCAGTGGTATGTTTTCCATGTAAAAAGCTATTATTTACTCTAAAATTTTCTTAAAATTAGCTATTTTTCTTATTGTGCATTATAGTTAATAAGGTACTACTTCAGAACTCAAACAGCCATTGAATAGCATTTCTTGTCCTTTATACATTTATTGCATCATTTAGATGATGCCATTTTCCCATGTGTATACAATCATAGTTCAGTTCAGCATCTGGCAAAACAGGATGTGCACTTTTTATTCCCTTAAGCAGCATTTTTGTTACTATGTTGTAAATTTTTTCAAAACTTATTACTTTTAAGCCTTATTCTAAGAATTGAACTGCTAACAAGCATGTCGGCCGGTGGAGATTAACTGAATGCCTTTTCTAATTTTTAAAAAGGAACCTTCATGAGAAGATGCAAACCTGTAACCTGGATGTTATGCGATCCATGCCTAAGATGCATGACACTACTGTTATAATGTCCTAACAGAGTACCTCTAGTATGTTTGGCAATTTGCTTGAGTATTTTGCCTGAGCCCATTACTCAAACAATGCTGGGTGGATCTTACTTGAGATTTAAAACCTCTGAGTCTGACCTGTCTTTACAAGATAAGGAAACCCAGAATAAATCAACTGAAGGGGTAGAACTGACTTCTTCTGTGCCAGAGGTCAAAATGACTAGTCCATCCATAACTGGTGTAGAGTAAGAAGTTTAAGTACCAAGATTCTTCTCCTTGTTTGTTAAAGAAAACAACTTTATATGATGGGATTTTTTCATTAAGACCCTGTATGTAGAAAATGGCATTAGAGCAAGGAAGTTTGAAGTCATATTGTATATGCATATGATGCTCTTTCCTTTACTCAATTGACTACTTTTGATATTCTTAATACTAATGAATTAAACCTCTGCTTTTTCAAATGACCTATGAGTGGAAACCCTAATAGATGAAATCAGGTTATTTTGGATTGGAGCTTAGTGCAAAATGCTTTTGTACCTTGTATGACTGTTGGATGCAATAAACAAGAAGAAAAAACCTTACTTGAAAACAATAGAGTCTGATTTCAAAATAGTTTTAATATATTGTTTTCTAGCACTCAATCAATTATATTTTTTGATAAATATTGGAATGTTTGACAGTAAATGCTATAATGAAAGCTTACTAAGAATGTTTTAATATATTAGTTTATTAAATTTTGTATGAAAGGAAATTTTTACTGAGGAGTGTAGCACTAATAATGTGTTAGTATGTTATCAACTTTTTGTAATTTTTTCTAAAAAATTGCTATTATTTTGTGATTTTATTTATGTTGTTGATTTTCTATGATTTTTTTCCATGGATGAAAAAATAAGAGATTTATATTTAAAATATACTCTTCATTATGAAAATGTAGAAAAAATGAATTTAAAGAAGGTAGAAAATTTGTTGTCAAATTCACTATATTGCTGATGAATTTTGGAAATATTGATCATTTTGAATAAGTTGTGAAAACAGTTTTCAGCACTTCCTTGATTGATTGATTGTATGTAAAAAAAGAATGAGAAATTATGAGATGATTTTTAAAATTTTGTGTGCTATACTCAACTTTCCCTCACAAAAATGCAGATTGTCAATGAAATTTTTTGTGCAATTCAGAAGAATGAAACTCTTTTCCATCTTGAAAATATTTGTATAATAAAATGTCAAAAAGATAAGAATTATTATTATTATTAGGAATTAATTAGTTCCTTCCTAGTTCACAAAAGCAGTAATTTCTAATTTATTATAAATTTTTTGTTAACAGCATTTTTATATTAAGTATTTACCGCAAATTATTATTTTATTTAAAATAAATTTTTTGTGTATAAAAATTATTGATGTTCTACATTAGTTTATAGTACAAAATGTATTGCATGATTTTTGTCTGAAAGATGTTTATATTTAAATTTTATTAAACATAGATTTTGTTTTGAATTATTTTACAATGAAATAAAAAAAATGTCTTTAACTTAATGAAATATCTTTTTGGATCTCTTAAACAAATCCCAGGAAGATCAGCGCAAAATTTATTATGGTTAAAGTTTTACTACAGAAATCGTTAATACTATTCAGTATTAACGATTTTTTGCGGTATTTAAGTGACATTTGCATTAATTTTTGATAAAATCTGTTTAATGAAATGATTTATTTTTAAGTATTACTGTTAAACTAAAATTATTTTTTTTTTTAGTTATTTTTTTATAATTATTTAAAATTGTTTTTAAAAGTTATGCATTGAAACTCTAAACACAATTTTTGTAATTTATATTTGATATCAGTTCTACTTGTATTTTTCTCTCTTTTAAAATTCTAAAAAAATATTTTTAAATTTATATTTTTGCTATCAGATACTGTGAAAATGGTAAGTTAAATTCCACTTTCCCTTTTATTTAATTATTATACAAAGTGAATAAATGAATTGCAAGTGAATAAACAAAATTACATCATATAGTTAAAGCTAATAAAATAATTATGATTCTAAATCAAGTTTGTAAAATTTTTATTTATAATCATAAATTCTTTTTTTTTTACAATGTATTGAATATTATGAATTATTTTATTTGCAATTTATGAAAATTAGTTATTGAATTGAATTACTTATTTTATAGCATTCGTGTACCTTAAAGTTGTGATATGTTTTTTGAGGACAAGCGATGTATATTTGCTGTCCCTCTTAGTGAAATAATTTAATGAACAGTATAGCAATGAGATAAGAATAATTTTGGTGAATATTTGTGCTTGACACAGTGTGTTTTCTAATTTAAAATATTGTTCTTTTACATTATATTTTTATTTTCTGTTTAAGCTTGTTTTTCAAATTAACAATTCTCTTTCACCAGGGTATTATGCATCTTTAAATGATTTTATAAATAATAACTTTATTTATTATATGTGATGAGGTTTAAACCTTTTATTCAATTTATTATTTATGCATTAAAAAAGTTAAAAAATTAATTTATAATTCATAAAAGTTATTTTCTTGTTTAATGATAATTTATTAAGTTTTACAAAATAACTTATCAAATTTTTATTTTAATTATTTTTTACACAACTTTTCTTAAAGTCAAATTTTCACTCTTTTAATTTAAAATACAAATATATTTTATCACTTCTGATTTTAGTTATATTTGTATTTAATCCAAAATTTTTTAGAAGTAAAATAGAGATACTTACTTAATAAAATTTTTTTTTAATTAAAAACAATAAATATTGCTATGATCTCTATTATGAAATATTGGTTTACAGCAAAAGTTTTCCACCAAAACAGTTCTTAATAAAGTTAACATGAAAGTAGTACCTTTATTGCAAGTAGTAATCATTAATCAGTACTATGATTTTCTGTCAAAGTTTTGGTAGTTTTTCAGAGCTGCTCAGAAACTTTATGATAGCAACCCTATTTCAGATAACAGAGTCGAAGATAGCACAATATGTAACTGCAGGTATTAAGAAGCAATGCTATGGATATATAGCCAAAAAAATCCCATTTGAGTAGATGCAGCTTGTGAATGTAGGTTCATGTGATCTCTTAATGAAACCTTGTACCTGAACTCACATTTAGACTTTAATGTCAACATGCCTTACTGTTGATGGATTTGCCTTTTTCTAGATACTTTTTGTGAATAATATCATGATTTTTATTTGTCAAATTGTGCATCTGCCCTTATCTACTTAATTCAGCTCATTCTGCACCCAATGATTAAACTTGCATAGAAAGTTTATGTGATGCATAGTGCGACTAACCTTTAACTCCATTGCTATTCGTTTAGTGGTTGATGAGTGATTCTTTTAACACAAATTCTCATTCAGGTTTCAATCAACATCAATAGGTCTGCTAGAGTTCTCTGCTTCTGGAATGTTATAAGTCTTGTTTCTTAACTTTTGGTATCAAACCTTCACTGGTCATATTATACAACAATAGTACCTAAAAGTGTATACATGATTTAATGACATTCTGTTGCGGACTTTTTGCAACAAAACTAGAATAAATGATAGTTTTAACATGGTAATTCCATTTCAGCCACCTTTATACTTAATGATAACGTTTTTACAGATCTCACAGCACAATATTCTAAACCAAGTCTACTTTCAAATACCAAAAATCATCTGACAAAATCTAAACAAACAAGCCAAATCAAACTGTTTGCGCAGATGATATTATTGGTGGCAAAAAACTTTTGTTACAACATGCTAAATTTCCAAACATTTTACTACATTGTCTTATGTGGACAGATGTATTGCTTTATAGTTATGTATTTCAGTTTTTAAAATGTCTAAATTTTTCTAATATCTATTTCTCATCCAGCAAATAAAGTCAGCACTTCTGGTATGACTGTGGGTGCTATAGTTACCCTTGTAATATCAATTGCTGTTATAATCGGAGCAATTGGATGGATTTTCTATGCATACAAATATCCCCTATCATCATCTGGTCAATTTTTAATAAAAGTAAGTCCTTTTACAAGCAAATAAAGGAATTCCTTTATTTACATTATTTGGATATAATGTGTTGAATATAAAAACAAATTAATTTTAATTTTGCATTTAATTCATTAATATAATTTTATTTTTTAAAGTCTAATGTTATCAATGTTGAAATTCAAACTTTACGAGTCAAAATTGATTTTTCAATTTTTCAATATAAGCAATTAAAATAAAATGCTTATAAATTAAATTTCAAGTATATTTTTCTGTCACCATTCAAATATTAAATAGGCATATTTTTTCAATATTTTTACCTCTACACCAATAAACCAATGCCTAGCCTTCCCATTATAATCATAAAATATATCTTCTTATCTCCTCCTATTTTTTTAATTTTTATTTTATTTATTTATTTATTTTTTATTTTATTTTTTTGTGATTACATTAAAGAAGTATTATAAATTTATAAAGGCCATAATTATTTTTAAATTTTCAACATAAAGATGCATTTATTTACCTAAATATATTCTGAAAATCAAAGTATCTTTTCAAACACATGGAATTTTAAATATTTATACAATTTCTTGCCTAAATAATCTAATTAAAAATATTCAACTTAGAATATTTGTTTCTAACCAAAGTTTGCCAGATTTCATGGGCCGGTGAAACTGCATCTGGCTTTCAGCAAAAAATTTGCTTTTTAAAATATGTTTTTATTTAAAAATGTTGTGTGTTGCATCATGAAATATAGTATTTTGTATGGAGCTGAGATAGAAATGAATGAGTTTTGAGGTACTTTAAAATTTCAAATTAGTTAAGAAGTTATTAACCATGTTTCATTCACATACAGTTTAATGTGAGTTTTCACTATTATACTGTTTCTAGTAGATATTTTATTTAAATATATTTAAATTTTAAAAAAAATTTCTTGAACTTGTTATCTTTTTCTAAATTGCATCTTTGACCAATTGCAGTTTTCTTGCTGGGCTGTCAGGCTTAACAATTTCCCTAGATTCATTTCAAGTTTATTTTGATGCCAAGTGTTTTGCAATATCAAATAGTAATATAAATGAGATCCAGTGAGCAAATGGTTCACAGCAGCAGGACAGATGATTAGACAGAAAAATGACACTGTAGCTTGTGTGTGGTTTGAATCAGATTTTAAAAATTTCAAGGATATGTCCTAAAAATGTCTTTTTTTTTTTTTTTTTTTTTTTTTAAATCGAGTCTTTGATCTATTCCAGTTTTCTTGGTTAAGTTTCAACCTGAAAGTACAGTTTAAATTATTGTTGTGATTCCTTTCATCCGTTTGGCAGTATATTTGGTAAAACAGAAATGTTTATAATAAATCTTAAAAAATAGAGAAAAATTAAATATTTTTTTTAAAAAAAAATTTGTCTTGATAATGAAGGGGGAAAAAAAAGATGCTATTTCTCTAATTTCTAAAATTACACATGGATAATAATTTTAAAACATTGAAAAGAACTCCATTTTTGTAGTGAGCAGAGTTTAAAGCAGTATATAAGTATTTTTACAGTCAGTTCAAATCTGTACTAATTATAATTTAAATTGATTACAAGCCCTGTACAAACAGAATCAGGATTTTGAAGATAACACTTTATCTTAAAATAGCAAAATTAATAATTATTTATATTATCAACAAAATGATTTATAGAACTTATGCTTAAATTTTGATACCTTGGGCTAATTATATACATAATTCTTTTTTTGTAAATTTGAAAATGTATTCAATTAATGAGAACTTTGTTTGATTTCCAGTATCGTCCAAGTCAGTGGACTTTGAAAAAGGAAGATAGTGGCACTACCACAAGCTCACGGCATCTGTAAAACAAATTAGTTATGCTTAACTAAAGATAATTTTAATGAATGAAGTGTAAAAGTTTAATCAGTGGTTTTGACAAAAATTATTTATTTTTAAAAAGTGAAATTAATGTGTTATGTTTTTGAAAAAAATAAATCATTTTTTTAAAATTTTACTAAGTAACTGAAGTTTTATTTAAAGAGTAAATATGTTATTCACAAATTTAAAAAAATGCTCAATTTATGTATTTTAATTCCTTTATTAACAATAAATATATTAAAATAAAGGAAATATAAAATAATACAAGTGATACTTGTATTGTTTTCTACAATATGTATTTTAATATTTTATATAATTCTAGTAAAAGTGCACTGCAAATAATACTTGATGTGTAATTTTATAAGAAATAAATAAAATATATATTAGCAATCTAAAAGGGAAAAGGAAATTACTCCAATTATTTGGCAATCTTTTTTAAATGGTTGTGATTTTTTAAAGTCAAATGAAATTAAAAATTATAAAATTGCAATTACATCTCATTTGTTATTTACTAACTACATTTGTTGTGAAGTTTGTTAATTTATTTTATTAAAAGGAAAATAACACATATGTTATGGTACTTATTTTTGGTGGTGCAGATTTTTATTTGCTAAATCATTAAAATAAGGAAATTTTTTACAAGGAAATTTCTAATACAATTTTTAAAATCCATTCCTAAATTATTTTTAATGTGCATATCTGAAATTGTTGTTTAACTTATTGACTCTTTAAATATTAAAATATTACGCAAGAAATAAAGACTAATTTAATAAATATTTTATTAAATTCTTTTAAAATTAGTATTAATATTTTTAATTTCTACTTACTAATTTAGATCTGTAATTGTATGTTTAAATTGTTTTTAAAATAGTATTTATTATAGTATTTATATATTTTATGGGAAATTTCCCAATTATCTTAAATAATTAAAATTATAATGTTCAATATTGGAGATTTTATTTTATTAAATTTATATAATTTATTTCATTTTGAGAATAGTTCATCTTAATTCTTTAATTTATGTAGTATGAGTATATAAAATAAAAATTTAAATTTCCTTTAAAAATAATTTCTTTAAAGTCTAATTTTAATTTTTTTCATAACTATTTGAGAATAATTTATTGTATTATGAATGCATATAAATGTTAAATTTGTATAAGTTTTTATTTTGCTTGGTTTTATTTAAAAGTTTCCCATAAAAAATGCATTTCTTCAAAATTGTTCATGAGTCTTGTATTGTATTCATATTTGGTTTGAGGTAAATATGTATTTTACGCTGATAAAATGTTTAAAAAATTATAAGAAACTTCTGGAAGATGAAACATTTAAAAATTACTAAGAAATGTCTGATTTAATTCTTATATCAATTCTGTAGTTTTTACTTTAATATCTTAGCTTTATCTACATGTTTGATTTAAATCATTCCTTCAGCAGTTTTTAGTTTAAGAGGCAATGTGTGTGATTTCATAGAAAGAAAAATGCATGTCAAAATGATTTCATTTTTGTAAAATATTTTTAAATATGCATCTTAGTTATAATTTATGCAATCATCTTTCAGAATATTTTAAAAACTTGGATTTTGTTTTGTTTTAAAAAATGTTTTATTGAATGGAGATAATTCATATTTTTAAGTCTTCTGTTTGTTAAAAGATTTATATATTTTATGTTAAAATTTTAAGATACGTTACTGGATAACATTTAAAATTGTTTTAGTCTAGTCCTTTATTTGTTGTATGTTTCAAAAACTAAATAAATTTCATTTACTTCATACTTTTCTTTATTTTTTTGTTATATCATGTTCAAAAACATTGCTTACTTTTTTATAAAAGAAATAAGAAAATTGTGGAGATTTTGAAATCTAAATTTAAAAACTGTTGATGTCCTTAATCTAATCAAAAATTACTGCAATATTGAATGAATTTAGTAACATCTGCTAGTCGTAATTAATAATCTTACTATTCTTGTTTGTGTTATTTATATTTTAAGACAATATTATTATTGTTTGTAATTTTTTTTATATCCAAATATTAAAATTTACTTTTGGGTAAACAATATTTTTGCCTTATTTTTTAATAATTATTCTGTTAAATGATTTATTTTATGAAATATACATTCAGAAAGAAATTCTAGGTGATAGAAATTATTAAAAAGTTGTATGTTATAATTATTTCATTCGCTTAACTTTGGCTATTAACCAAAAATAATTTTCAATTATTACCAGAGACTAAATAAAGTAGAAGCCGAACCAAAATAGCAAACGCTGAATAAATTACTTTTTCTTTATACAGATATGAACTCATTTGAAATGCATTCTATTTTTCTTAAAATCATTGCTGTTTTTTATATTATAATAATCAATTTTCTGATTTATCATATAATGGTTTGAAAATTATGCTATTATTCGGTTGTTCACATATATATTCATATCTTTATAAAACTAATGCAAATGTTGATACTTTTCATAGCTTTTAGAATATGTGAAATGTGTGAAAGAAATGACAAAAAATGCAATTTACTGTAATGTGAGGAAATTCATATATTTCAAATTTTCCTTCATTTATATCATTTTAAAAATTACTCAAATAGATTATTTTAACTTGAAAAATATTAATTTTCAAAATTCATTAACGTCTGGATTTTCAATACATATCCTAGAACAATATTTATGCAATGAATTTCAATAATCGAAATAAATTTCAATATTCAATTATAAATGGTAATTCATTTTCAAAGGTTTTGTAATAATTAAAAAATATCGCATTTATGCAATTTTTCCGATAAATAAGCATTACTTATCGGAAAAGTAATGTTATTAAATGAAAAGTAATGTAATTACTTATCAAGCATTACTTGTTTATTTCTTTAATAATCTTGTCTCATATGCACTGACTAAATTTAATTTTCTTAAGAAACTAAACATCCTTAGTTAAAATATTATTTCTCCTATTATTTTTACTCTTCAAAAATTAACTTCCTTAGCTATTTGGAAGCATTTTTTACTTTTAAAAGTAGTTTTTATTACAATTTTTTATGGTAAAATTATCTGTTTCCAATCAATTTGGGAAATTTGAGTTATGTTTCTTAAATGTTTTCAATATTTGTACAATTCAAAAAAGAAACGAAACATTTCCTTATTTTTTTCACACTGGTAAAAGCACCAAATTATGTTGGAAAGTAAGATAATCATATATGTTAATCATATATGTTATATGTTTATCATTCTGACATTTTGTTTCATGTAAAAATGACATTGCATTAAGAAATCATAACTGCTAAATTTTTGCTAATAAAGACAAAACTCTTTTATTGGAATTTAAAAAATAATCATTTAAGAAATTAACTCACTTGAATTAGACATAATTAATAAAATACCTCCAAATAAAACCGTGAATTAATTTAACTGAAAATATATGTAAACAATCATGAATTCAGAGAAAAGTTGATAAGAAAAAAAAATTTTTAAATAACATGCTCTAGCTGAATTGATTTGAAAAATATACTGTTTAATATTTGTGTGATGATATAATTGCTTAATCAACTTAAATAAGTTGATAAGTCTCTAAATTAAATATATAATAAATAAATCTCTAAAATTAGAGACTATTAAGTATATTACTTTGTATATACTAAAATAAGTATTACTTTTTCAATACGGTCTTTTTGGAAAATATTTTAATTTTCTCATCATATACCAATTTTTAAATCAACTTCCCATAAATTGCAAGTCTTTTTTACCCGCTTTTCTAAAAAAAATAAAAGCAGTAGTGTTGTGCTTTTTTTTTTTTTTTAACACCGGAATGCATATATGTAATTATATAGACAAGGCCGATCCTGGGACTTGACGTTAAATCGAGCCCTTTAAAGTGGAAGATTTGAATATCCTTTTCTGTTTGATTTTGAGCTGAAAACTTGCTAAATTTGAGCCTGAATTAGTATTTGATGTGTGTGTAAATCGACTTTTCAAAATAATTTACAAAATATAAATGGTTCATCTATGTTGTACACAAAATGTTTTCCACATATAAACCATAAATCAAATTTATTTCTGTCAACACAATATACATAAGCCTATACATTAATTTTTCTATTTTAAAGAGGTGTGTGTGTGTTACAAGAAAAAGAATATAAATACAAAATATGTTATAAAATATAATAAATATTTTATTATTTACTTATAAGAAAATTTCCTTATTTGGAGGGTAAAATATTTTTATTTTAGTTGGATGTCTTTCTTAATTTCCATAAATGATTGAAATTAAGTTGTATTATATTCATTTTGAGTTGATAATAAAAGTAAACAAGTAATAGGTAAAATCTGCTTAATAATTAGTAATATATCTGAGTTCAAATAAAAGCAAAAGTTGAGACACATATTCATTTATCAAGATGAAACTGTCAGTTTTGAAAATGATCGTTAACTAAGCCAAATGATTGTATATACAAATGCTGAAACACATATTTAGAATGTATTGTACCCCTAATATTTTTATTATAAAAACTTAAATATATAGTATATCAACATGTAAGAGGGGTAGTAAAATGACCCAAGTATTTCTGCTCTTGCTGAATGGAATATTGCTGATCCATCAAAAAAATATGCAACTCCAACCTGAAGCAGGAATACTTTTGTTGTTGAGAATGTACTTTAAATTGAAAATTTGACTTGAGTAAATATTCATGCTAAATAATCTAAGTAAAGATTCCTTCATATAATTCGATTTTGAAAAGTTTTCATACACTGAAAGAGAACTTTAAAATGTAAATTTGTGATTTTTTTATAATTCATCTAAATTATTTTAAAATTCTGATACTAGAATGAAATGTGTAGAATTCTTTGAGCCGAATCATTAGCACTCTGGTCTTTGATTCAACAGTTCACAAGTTGGAATCCCACTATGGACTTCAATGATTGTTGCAGTTTAGAGTTCACTTTGAATTGTTGATACTTGTCTAATTAGCTTTTCTGTGTTTAAAAAAAAAAAAAAATTCCCATTGAGTGACAAACCTAAAGTTATCTGGAATGCAAGAAATTAATATCAAAATTATGAAATCGAGTCACATTGTTTAAAAATGTGTCATAAAATACTCTTTGTAAGAAGAGAGTTAATGATAAATTATTTATAGTTAATTATGTATTAAATTTTTGTAACATTTCTTAATTTTTAAAGAACATTTTGGATGAAGAATTTAATTGTTAGAATTATTTTAAGAATAAAAGCAAATGTGTAAAAATCTTGTGACATGTTGATATTTAAAAATAGTAATTCACAATTTTCCATTGTAAATATTTTATAAAATTAAAATACTTCTATACACCTTATTGAAAATGAACTTTATTTAAAATTTAAAATAATTTCTACAAGTTGATTTCATATTGCATAACCAGACAGATGAATAATTTGGCTTTTTAAAATTTTCTTCATACTTTTCGAATAGAAAGATATAGACAGTGTGAATATTCATTATTGCTGGAGGAAAAAATTTTAAATTGAAGCAAGTCTCTTAATAGATGTGTTTCTGAATACTTGTCTATCTCTATTAATCAATAGTTAATAGGATTGAACTTAGAACTACTCTATTCAAAAATAGAAATTTTACTATGGTGAGACATCTCCAACATTGTCAATCTATTCACTACTTTTAAATATTCTGAATTTGTTTCTGATACATTTTTAATTAAAAGCGGTATACAATTAAAAAAATTTTAATTAATTTAACTTATACCAGTCCAGTATAAAATATAAATTTACAAATAGACAAAATTCTAGAAAAAAACTAAATATCTTTACCCTAATAACAATCATAAAAGAACTTTAAATTGTGTATCATACGTAAGAACTGGCTAATGCATATAAAATTTGTGACTAGTTTGATGACAAAAAAAATTTCATTTCATTTATATATATTCATAAGGTATCTATTTAATTATAAAGGTAGTTTTGTGGGAAATTTTTTTATTAATAAATAATGCATAAGCAAAATATAGGTATATATTTTAATTCTAGTTTTTAAACCTTTGTCAGTGTGTGAATCACCATCTCCTCCCCTAGTGAACAGTTTATTAAACTATATATATAAAAGTAATTAAAAACTTGAAATTTTTAAACTAATTTATAATTTGTTCCGGTTAATCGATCTAAATGATGATCTATATTGTAGGGGCACTCTTATTTGTGTTTGATATAATAATTTCATTTATACACAGTTTTTTTTTTTCAATGAATATTTCTAGTAATATTTTTTCTCAGCAATAAAATCAACTAACATCTCATATATAAACAAAGTTTAAAATTTAATCAATACTTAGGAAAATGCTGGAAAAAATAATAAAGTTAAATTACTATAAAAGACTGACTCCATCAGAGCAGATAGGAGATTAGAAACACCATTTAAAAAAAAAAAAAAAAAAAAAAAAAAAAAAAAAAAGAGCAGATTTCGTTCGGTTTTATTTGTATACACTAATGCGCATGCGCGGAATGAAGGAGCAAATTTCTTTCTCGATTTAACGTCAAGTGATCATGGCTAGATTTTCAATTAATATTCTATTTCTTTGTTCATTTAAAATAATATTCATATTACTGAATCCGCGCATTATATTACGATGGCAGCATTTTTTGGGCTATTTGATTAGCTATTGTTTGATATAGGTTTGATTAATTGATTTTAATACATTTTCAGATGTATTTTTAAAAGAAATTTTATATAGTTTTGAGTAAATATTTGCAATTTGTTATAAAGAGAATATTTTTTGCTCCTTTACAAACTTCTTATTCTCTGACTAGTATTTAATGTATATGTGTGTGATTTAGCTTAGTTTTAAAATTAACTCACATGTCATAGAAAAGATTATTATGACCCAAATAAATACTGGAAAGTATCTTATTAACTAATTTCCTTTTAATAAATGTTACATAAAAATCAAACTTAATTTCAGTTATAACTTTACACCAAACAATAAATTCATCACTTTAGCATATTTAGCTATTTTTTATTTAGAAAAAATTCCAGTTTGTGCGTGTATTTGACTCCATTTTAGCCATGGACATAATTTAAAAAAAAAATTATAAATTTAATGATGTGTTAATCATATTACAATATTAATAAATTGGATTGAAAAAATGCACCTTTGTTTTTAAAGTACAGTGAATAACATTCAATAGAAATCGGTTGAGTTTTGAAATAATCCCAAATTTCTTAAGTTTTATATCGTGCCTATTCAGATAATTTTATATTTCAAATGCGAGACACCAAACTTTAAATATTTAATAAAAACGCTTTAGCCACATGGTTTTCAAGCAAGCACAGAAACGGAAGATACCAGCTCAGATGTATTGCGCATGCGTGAGATCTGCCGTCGCTTCAGTATGTGGTAACGCGGCCGGGAAGCGATAGGTGCGCGTTGGAGGCATGCTGTCGGCTAAATTCGTCAAAAAATTAGAAAAATCAGCAATTCTTTTTAATTTTTTTTTCAATACGTCAGCCAATTCTCGTTATCAGAAATCATCATTAGTTCCAGAACGCGTTCCTGTCCAAAAAGGAAGTACCGGAACGACGTTCCGGCTCGACAACACCACTGGGTATAAGTGCATAGTTTATAATAGATTTCATCGTAACAGATCTACGAATAAAAGACAAATGTAATAAATTTAAAATAACTGTATAGTTAGAAAACATTTGCTTACATTGTGTCAAAAAATAATCTTGGAACAAACGGATGTCTCTTTAAAAATAACTTTAAAGTGTTGTTATTGCTCTAACTGGACATATAGGTAAAATTTGTATTATTGAGTTATGAGACAGAAATATTGTATATATAGTAATATCAAAATATTGATATCATTAATTTTCTTATGAAAATGATAGAATATCTGCTGTTGTTAAATTAAATGGCAAATTTTCTATTTGAATGTGATTCAGGAAGTCTTATATGAGGAATATAAAGAAATTTAAACTATTAAATACTCGAATTCTTGAAACCAGTATAATTTTTCACACAGAAGAACTTTTCTAACGTGTTTGATACGTTGTAGAAGTTGGCTCTAATAGTTGTTATCATAGAGTAGAATTAATTTATCGAAAGAACCAATGTTAGAGGCAGAAACTAGTTAAGAAATCTAAAATTTAATTTAAAAAGCTCTTGAGTATTCCTTTCTTCTATATAAAAATTTTTGTTTCCAATAGAACAATATATGTGTTCAGTCATAGTTGAATCCAAATGAACGTAGTGAAGGGAGAACAATAACTTCTTGATGAGAGGCTTTAAATAGCAAAACGAACAAAATTTGGCAGAAAATTTCAATTTTAATTTGATAAAAATATTTTTTTTTTGGGGGGGGGGAATATATTCTAAATTTAATATAGTATAATGTTGAGAAAACCTAGGGAAATCAAATATAGCTAAAATTTTGTAAATTTGCTTAAAAAAAACTCTTAAGATTTGTTGTGTGAAATATGTTCTACAAATCTTGTGCTTTGTGTAAGTGATGAAAAAAAGTCTTAAATTGTTATAACATTTCTTAAATATTCGGCCACTATGTTTTTCATTTTGGCTTAACGTTATTCAGCAACTTGTGTTTGTTATATTTCTTGGTTTATAGATCAATAACTCAAGGAGATTCTCAAAAGATAAGCTCATGTAACATAACTTATAGCCTTCACATTAGTGAACTCAGCAAGATTTTTCTTTTACCAGAGTATTTAATTTTTTTTCTTTACATGTTGTTTAAACAAAGTTAACATGCCTCTGAAAAATTATAATATTAACTTGGGGCAAATAAATATTTTCTGTTCAAAATGAAGAATATGATAGCCAATTAATAATGCTTTGGTTGATAAATACATCATTAGCATTTCTTTAGATGTGATGTTCTTTGGACTTTATTATTTAAAGACTAAAATGAAAAAAATTTTAATGTTTTAATATATTATTTAATATGATATATATATATATATATATATATATATATATATATATATATATATATATATATATATATATATATATATATATATATATTTGTAAGAGATAAAATCATTTTATCATTCTTCTAAGAATACATAATTTATCATTTCTTGTTTTTGTTAGCTTATGAGTGTTAACTATTTTAAAAATATGTAGTTTTTGTTTTATTATTTTTAAAAGTAAGTTCTGCGAAATTTTAACTTTTTGTGAATAATGCAATGCATTGGATTGCATTTATTTATCTATGTGTGAGTCGTTTCAATGTAACTTGCGTTTGATTTTCGATTTAGTGAATGTCAAATAATTGAATTTTAAATCATTTAATCATTAATCTTTAATCCGCAAATATTTGAGCTTAAATTTAATGTACATCACGATCCGTTCTTAAGATCCGTTTCAGTTATTCTATTTCCATATGAAAAATTCTCAGTTCTAAATCATGCTGTTTATGTCGAAGTTGTTTTCATTTATATAACAATACATAATTGTTTGCAGAATTTTCGATTTGAATGTTTGATTAATATTTTAGAAAATGCAAGTAAATGCAGCACTTCAATATTCTATATCACATTCCATTTTTTCAGGATAGTTTTTTTTTTATTTTTATTTTTTTTTTATGTAAATCAATTTCAAATCTTAGTTCAGAGTATTTCTTACTTATAACTTACAACATTCTGAATTATTTTAAAATATAATAGTTTTGATAAGTAGTTATGATCATATTACACATCAGATTTGATTCATAATTTTTTTTTGGAGTTCCTTTTATATAGATTTTTTGTTTGAATGTGTCTAGTTTTAGTGTAAGCAACTAATATTTACATTTTTCTTTGGATACATTTCCAAACAAAAAGCGAAAGTCTAATTTTTCTTTTTAGCCGATTTAATAAAAGGATAATTTAAGAATTCAGACTAGCATTATTTTTAACGATACAACATTGTTTAGAATGACTTACTTCATTTGAAAATAGTTGTAAACTTATTATGGCTAGAAATTTGTTTATATAATTCAAGTAGAGTAAAGGCGCAGCTTGTCCTATTTTGGACCTTGCGCCACAAAACCCAACCAACAACATCAAGTAGAGTAAAAAGAAGTTTTAAAACATTTGTTGATGCGCTTATTTTTTTACTCCATAAATGTGTAACTCATGAATAATATCGTACCATAAGTAATAAAATACATTTGAGTTCTAAAGAATATTTTGATTATTAAAAGTCGCTGGCTGAAGGCAAATTTGATATTTAAAAATAACTGAGTTATTCATAATCGAATATTGTATATATGAATAAGTCAATCATTTGGCGTTGCAGGAAGACAAAACAAGCGCTCAGAATTTGTTGTTTCTAATTCCTTCATTTTCAGCTTTCAATTTAAACATTGTCAGTTTTCAGTTTGTTTTATATACAGCATATATGTTTAATGTAATCCGTATTCTCTGAAACAGTTTTTATGTTTGAAATGGAACATTTTAATAAAAAAAAAAAAAAAAAAAAAAAACCGTTATTTGTTATTATGTCTTTCTTGTCGTTAAACTTTTTAAAATTTTTAAATATGTATACACATTTTCGACGAATTACAATATTTTTACGCGGTATAATACATTGTATTTGTATTTCCCAATTCTTGTACTAAATTCTTTAAGGTATAAATAATATATATTCATTCTGAATATTTGCTAATAAAATTAAAATATTTAATTGTTTTTAGACTACCTTCATATCATTAAAAAAACGAGCAAAAACTAAAAAGAAAAATTGGAGATGAAAAAAGAATTTAATGGAAACTGGACGGAGAAATACTTTTTGTTGAAGGATAACAGTAAAATACTTCGCTTAGATTTTAGGACCTTTAGTACCAGTTTTTAAAGACAACAATTTGAAACATTGTCAAAAACATGCCACGCACAAAATATGATTTATATCTCGGCATTTGCCATAAAGATAAAATCACAGAGCTAATAAAAGGACTATCGAACAAAAAAAAATTTTTTTTTTAAAGACAAGTTCTCAAAACAATAATATTGCAAAAGCAAATTATGTTGTAGCATATTTAATAGCGAAGAATGATGGCAAATTTATCAAAGAATGTATGGAAAGTGTAGCAAACATAATTTGCCTTGAAAAAACATGGATTTTTCTAAAATCAGTTTATCACATCAAACTGTAGTTACAAGATTTGAGGAGTTTGGTAATTCATTGAAAAGTTTTTTAAATGCATCAATTTTAAGTTTTATTCGCAAACCATTGACGAAATTCTCCTGATATGGTACAAATGCAACCTTTATCAGAGGAATCACGGAAGAAATGGTTGCTTTATTATCGTTAAAGAACACAACAAAGTCTATAGATTTATTCGATGCATTGAAAAATTTATCGCTTTCATAACCGATGGAGCCCCTACTATGGTTGGTAAAAATGAGGCAATATGATCTTGATGGCATATCATTGTATTGTACATCAGGGCAGTTTATGTGGAAACACTGGAACGTGTATTTAACTTTTATAAGAGCAAAATATCATAGACAAGATTTTCTTAAGATTTTATAAAGAAGTAAGATGACTCAGTAAATGGAAAAAAGATTTTATGATGTAAGAATTGAAAAAAGAAATAAAAGAGTAAATTTGATTGAGTTTTATCTTTTTTTTAGTAGACTTAGCAGAACGATTTAAATTTGAGACTTCTAGGGAAAGATAAATATATTAATGTTCCATTAATATATTGATGTTATATAATGTTTACAATAGCATTTGAAAGAAATTTAAAATTTTAGTGCAATTTTAATACTTTGGCTGCACTTTAAACAGTGAGTTACACAAAATATGCTGCATTAGTTTTAGATTTAATTCAAGAATTTGAAAGTATATTTCAAGATTTTTGAAAAAATGAAAAATATTTCAACATATTTTCTACTTTATTTTCTGTTAAAATAAATTATCTTCAAATGGAATGCAAAGTGGCATTCAACTGAAAACAAAATTTGGAAATGTTTTTACTCAAGTTTCATAAAGATTACATACCACATAATAACTATCCTAATTTTCACAATCATGCATTATTAATGCCTTCAGCTTTTTGCAGTAACTATATTTGTGAACAATTATTTTCACGGATGAAGCATACAAAGAACAAAATAGGACTAAGATCACTGTTAAACACCTTGAAAACACATTAAGAATTGCAACCTCGTCTATTGAATCAGATGGTTGTTCACCAAAAGCAAATTCATTTATTAATTTGAATTTTTTCAATCTTCATGAAATCCAAACTAAATTAAACATAGATTAATCTTCGTAATTACTGCTCACTGAACCAAGTAAATTCTGAACATAAAAATTAATGTTTTTGAATGCAAACATGACTTTAATTTCGGCATTATCACTGCATAAATTATATAACAATCATAAAAAAATAAGACGAAAGTTATTTCACATTGAATACACATAATTTCAATATTAAATAAATTATAAAATGTCTATAAATCATTTACAATAATTTTCAATAGTAAACTTACTTCTAATTAAAAAAATAATATCTGAAATCTCACTTCAAAATAATCGAAATACACAAGTCTAATTAAAGAAATAGAAAACTGTGTATTTGTGAGTTTACAATTTAAATCAATTGCCAATTTTAACTTCACTTCATTTAATAAGTTAAGGTACATAACGCCTTAAATGTTTTTTTTATGTTACAAAAATAGCTCCATTAAAAATATTACACATTTAAATACAATGAAAATTTTGTATAAAAATTCCTTGTTTTCGCTTGTGTTTACATTATATCTTTCTTTGGATGCATAGGAGATATCTAAACAACACCCATAACAAGTATATCCAGAAACATCCAACTTTAAATATCTAGTAGATATCCATGTGTAGCGATTTTGAGATATCCACATTACAAAAGTTGTGGGCATCTATGAGATATCCCTGGTATATCTCCATGGTAATATCTAAACAAAAAGTTTACTTCTGCGATATCTTATGAATATCTAGTTCATGGATATCCAAATTGTAGACATCCAAAGGATGTATTTTAAATCTAAGAGATATGTGGATCTGAATTAGACATGTTTTGGATATCTAACAGATATCAATGGTTGTCTGGGTTTTTTACAAATTTAAAATGAATATGTACCTATACGCATCTAATTCAGATTAAGGAAATTAATAATAAATCGAACTTGTTTTAATAAAGCTACATAGAGTTAATTTTTATTTCAATTTGTTCAAAAAATCTTGCATATGTGGCTTAGCAAATATTTTATCTTTGTGATTTTTCAAACTGTCATAGTTAAGACTGCCATGACCTAGATTATCAACTTCTTAAATTGCCATATCATATAAATTCATTAGTGTCCTAGAAAAAATGTAGGAAGTACTAATATAACTACTAGCCATTAAAATTGCTACACTAAGAAGGCGACATGCTACAGACGTGAAATGTATATAAAAGGAAGAAGGTGCTGTGATATGCAAATGATTAGCTTTTCAGCGCATTCAGACAAAGCAAGCGTAGCGACACCTACATTGTGTTTAGATGAAGAAATCGTTCAGCCGGTTCCTCATACACAAATTGCATTTGAACGTTGTTGCCTGGTGAAAAGTTGTTGTGATGCCTCGTGTAAGAAGAAGAAATGCGTACCAGCACGTTTCTGACTTTTTTAAAGGTCGAATTGTAGCGTACCGGGATTGCGGTTTATCTTATCGCAGTATTGCTGCTCGCATCGGTCGAGACTGTTAACAGAATATGGAATCGATGGATTCAGGACGGTAATACGGAATGCCATGCGGGATCTCAACGGCCACCTATCACTAGCAGCCGAGAAAACAGGCATATTATCCGCATGGCCGTAATGGATCGTGCAACCAAGTCACGAGCCGTGAATCAAGAAACGGGGTCGTTTGGAAGACAACAAGTGTCTGCACGAACAGTTCGATGACGTTTGCAGCAGCATGGACTCTCAGCTCGGAGACCATGGCTACGGCTTCCCTTGGTGCTGCGTCATAGACGAGCGCCTTCAATGGTGTGATCAACGACGAACCTGGGCGCACGAATGGTGAGACGTCATCTTTTCAGATGAATCCAGATTCTGTGTACAGCATCATGATGGTCGCATCCGTGTTTGGCGGCATCGTGGTGAACGCACACTGGCAGAGTGCATTCGTCATCGTCATACTGGCCCATCACCTGGCGCGATGGTATGGGGTGCCATTATATACACGTCTCGGTCACCTCTTGTTCGCATTGACGGTGCTTTGAACAGTGCACGTTACATTTCTGGTGTGTTACGACCCGTGTCTCTACCCTTTATTCGAGCCCTGCGAAACCCTACGTTTCAGCAGGATAATGCCCGACCGCATGTTGCCGGTATTGTACGGACCTTTCTTGATACGGAACATGTTCGGCTGTTGCCCTGGCCAGCACGTTTTCCAGATCTTTCACCAATAGAAAACGTCTGGTCAATGGTTGCCGAGCGACTGGCTCGTCACCAAACGCCAGTCACTACGGTTGATGAATTGTGGCATCGTGTTGAAGCAGCATGGGCATCTGTACCTGTACATGCAATCCAATCTCTGTTTGACTCAATGCCCAGGCGTATAACTGCTGTTATTACTGCCAGAGGTGGTTGTTCTGGGTACTGATTTCTCAGGATCTATCCAGCCAATTTTTTTGAAAATTTAATCACTTGTTATTTCTAGTATAATATATTTGTCCAATAAATATCATTTTGTTATCTGCATTTATTCCTGGTGTAGCAATTTTAATGGCCAGTAGTGTATAAGCTCAGTTGTGTGCTAGAAAAAATGCTGGAAGCGCTAATAATTTATTATTATTATTATATTCAGTAGCTAAGGCTTTATCAAATCTAAATATAGATAATTGTAAGTCAAAACATTTAGGATCTTCATTTTAAAGGGAAATTAACAGTGCATGGAAAATTAAACTGATTAAATTAATTATAAGTAATTCTGGATGTGTAGGGTGTTTCCTTATCTTCTAGTGATCAAACAAGATGCTATTAGAGTAATATCAGATATCACACTACCATCACAGAAACTCTACCAATTTGATCATATAGGGGGCATGCTGGATACAAATGAAAAGACAATATGTTTCCAGTTATCAACAGTCGGTGGACCCAGGTGAGGCGTCGTTCAGTCATCAAGGATATGCGAGTGTCTATTTGGATAATGTTCTCGTTGAATGCTGACATTTATTGAAGCATTGAAGAAAGAATGGATGTGCATTTAAATCAGTCAGTCATCGTCAGTCCATCTTTTTCTAGTCAGTCGTCTTCGGTCCAATGTTCTTTTCCCGGCGATGTCAAAGAATTTATGATTTACCCGATATTCTCTGTACACTAGTGAAATAGTTGTACGTGAAAATGCAAACCTCGGAGATGCCCATCTCGTGCACCATGTTCAAACTCACTTAAATCTTGATAACTTGCTATTGAAGCAGCAATAGCATTGCAAATATTGTTACATTATTTTGTGATAAGCACCAGGATTTCTAATAAAAGATGAATTTTGTATTACTGAAAAGTATACAGTTTTGGAAAATACTCATATAAAACTCATAAGCGCATTTTTATTTTCAGTACGGTTCTGGTGCCTAAATACATGTGCTAACCAGATATGGACAATACCTTAAAAATATCAGCATGTAAAATTTTTTTTAAAAACTACATATGACTTCAGTTGAAATTTTTGGAGTGTTAAGGTACGTAAACATTATATATTCTTCTGTTTGACTGTGAAAATCAATTCAGTTTATGTAAATTGCCTAGATGTTGATAAATACTAACCACCACTCAACTGATTTCATATTGTACATTTCATCTCAGGAAATGTTCTTCTGAATACATCATTCAGTGGAACAACTTAAAACATTACAGAAAGTAGGGGGAATGTTAATTTAAAGATTACGAAAAATTTATCGTGGGTTGTTGAGTAAAGCTTTTTTTTTCTGTGCAAAATTTTTTGCTTTCGTTTGTTTCCTATTCCAATAAAATGTTGATAAAATCCCATTTACAAGTTGTGTCTACCGATGTTACGATTTTGAACAAATAACGACCATATTTAGATACTGCTTAAGTATTATAGAAGAAAAAACTATTCCACTAAAAAAAAAAAAAAAAAAAAAAAAGCTATTATAAAAAAAACACTATTTTTATTCTGACATGAAGAATAATGTAAACTTTATTGTTTATATGTTTATGTTGTTGTTACATATGACAACGTCAAGAGCGTCTTCCGTTTTAGAACAGAGCACCCCTATATGATGGCGAAAGTAGGACTTTATGCATAGATGGCAGCACCATCTGGGCCTTACAATTTAGAGTTAGAAGCCAAAGTTTGGCTCCTACAATCGCTAGAGGTATAAATTTGGAATGGGAACATTGTGACCACAAAACGTGCTCCAGTCACCGTTAGTGAATAAGACGGATCTTTGGTTAAGACAGGATTCGAATTCACTACCTTCCGGTAACGAGAACAACTCCTTGAGCAACTAGACCATCGCGGTAATATATGCTTGTAGTTAATATATCTATGTTTCAGTTAAACTTTTATTTATTGAGTTGTTGACAAGCGTTGAATTCGGTGATAGAAGAGAACTCTTAAACTTTAATTCGAAACTTATTTATTGCTAAAATATTAAAATTTGCAGTGAAACATTGGTCCAATTTTTTATTATTATTATTATTAAAACAGATCTTTTATATTTAGTTAATAAATGTAAATTTGTCAAGGATTTCTTAAACTTTTAGATCAGAAAATACATTTAATAATTAAAAAATATTTTTTATTATAATAAATTTGTATTGTTATTGTTACAATTAAAACTAGATTTGTGTAAAACTAATTACATATTAATTCTCGAAGTGTTTTAATTTTGGCAATTATCATTCAGCTGATGTAACAGCTGTAGTCATGTTGAATTGTTTAGTTTCAGTACGCCATCTGCTTGCATTACAATCTGAAGTGTAGCACAGATTTCAAAAAGAAAGCTGATTTTTTTACTTGTATCACTATGACCAAGTCATGTGATGTGGAGCAAGAGCACGTTTCTTGTTTTTGTTTTGAACCGAAGTGTTGATTGGCTGAGTTGACGTCACATATTTTTTATTTTTTTTTTTTGCTCTATCTAACTAATTCGCAAATTTCTCAACTATCTAATTTATTAATAATATTAGATCAGGAGATAAATTCTCTTGGGCCTCAAAATAAAGCATATTAATATAAATTATTATGTGATGAATGGTATTCCATTAAAAAAGGAATAAAAGTCTCGTGCATTAAAAAATAAAAAAGATGAATCATTTAACGAATAAAATGTTTTAAAAAAATTCTATTCGAAAGAAAAATCAGTACACAAACATAATTTAGGCAGGCTATGAATTCGGTTAGCAATCCGCTTGAGACGCCGTCGTATAGTGCAGTGTTTCTCAACCGCCGGTCCGCAAGAAATATTTACCGGCCCGCGAAATATCCAGCTTTTATTTTCCAGCTTTTAAAAATCCAAATTGTAAATGTTATCAGAAGTAATGCCCTTAATTCAAGATTGTTTACAACTTCATGTCAAGAAATGGGATCAGACCATGTACAACTATTGTTACACGCCGAAGTACGCTGGCTATCCAGAGGAAAAGTCCTTAAGCGGTTGTATAAATTAAGAAATGAGGTACAATTGTTTTTAAATCAAAAGGGATCATTCTTGAGCAGACATTTTCAGAACAAAGAATGGGTAGCCTTGCTTTCGTACCTATCAGACATATTTTCACTGGTAAATGAACTAAATTTAAGTCTTCGAGGTTAAACTAATACCGTTTTCAACTTCTACAATAAGATTGATGCTTTCAAAAAGAAATTGAAACTCTGGTATAAACGTGCCGAAGAAAACACTTTTGATATGTTTGCTTCTTTCTTTGATTACATTAATACTAATGACATGGATCAGAAGAGCGTTATCAGCGTTATTTTGGAGCATTTAAAAGAACTGTCAATAGCTTTTTATCAGTATTATCCCCCAGAAGAAGATGTACGTTCAGGTAATCTGTGGACAATCAATCCATTTATTGATAATTATGATAACAATCTCACTACAGTCCAGGAAATAGAACTTATTGAATTGTCTTCAGATCTAGGACTTAAATCACAGTTCAATTCAATAAATATATATCAATTCTGGATAAAGACTGCAACAGAATACCCCAATCTTCATGCAAAGGCGTTGAAGATTTTATTGCCTTGTTCCTCAACTTATTTGTGTGAAATTACATTTTCGGCTATGACTGTTATTAAGACGAAACATAGAAATCGATTTGCTCTTGCGCCTGCTTTACGTATTGTTGTAACTGGTTTAAAGCTTAGGATTGACAGTTTAGTCAGAAACAAAGACCAGCAGTAATCACATTAATTTTAGTTTTTATATATCCTTTATTTTGGTAAATTATTTTTTGCTTATTTGGTATCTATTTACGTTGTTCACATTTCGACTCATTGTTGTTTTAGCCAATATATTAATTAAAAAAAAAATAAATATATCATTCACGTTGGAATTTTCTTGGAGTTTTAATTAAGTTTTGGTGCTTTTATTCTCAATGCAATATTATAAGTAAGTTGAAAATACAAATGTAAATTATAACAAACAAAATGCTTTAAAAATTATGTATGTCTTCATGATTTCTTTGTGAAAAATTGTGCATTGGGTCGAATTATTAATATTACCGGTCCGCGCAAACGTGCCGAAATATTTTACCGGTCCTTGGAGTAAATTCAGTAGAGAAACACTGGTATAGTGTACAAATGCCGTCTCTTGGATATCGTACTGTGATGTAACTAAAACGTTATTTGACGTCATGGATATTTTAAACCAATGAGAATTTGCTTACATTCCGGTTCCATTTCCGATTTCTTCCATTGTTATATTTATATTATTATCATATATTTTTTTCTTATTTCAACTATTGAATTTCTGTTAATAAGATGATAGTAAATTAACATTTTCCTACAACTACTGTTATCATGTATTCTGCAAATTATTTGAAAACCAAAGGAATTACAAAAATGTGTCGATAAAGGAGAGGTATAAGAAGTCTAAATAAAAAATGGATCAGGAGACAAGGAGAAAAGGTTTGATGCAAAAATTAAGTCCAATTCATTCTTATCGGTAAGAATGAAATATGTTTACATTAAAATAAACGTATAAAATAAAAACATCTAACAATGTAATAAAAAAAAGAAAATTACATTTTTTATTATTTGAAAGTGGATCATCGTTTGTAGTATATAAAAGCGTTCCATTAAATTATATCTACACATGTTTTACTTATAATATAGATAAATATAATATATTGATTAAATAAATCTATACAAGTATAGATGATAATTTTTCATCGTTATTAAACATACAATTAGTATTTTTTGTATTTTAATAACTGGATGTTTTAATACCGTTCTGTAAATTACAAATAACAATACTTAAAAATATTATTATTACCTCTATAAAGATTTATAAGTAATCAAACGAAAACTTATACTTTATTAGACTCTCCATTTTATTATATTATTCAAATTTTCAGCACCAACATAATGTAAATTTTGCAGCGGAAAAATTAGCGCTGTCTAGAGAAACATTGCCTGTTCCAGAACTGTCAGGTGCTGAGACGTTATTGACGGCTCTAATGATTCTCGCGATCATCTACGAATTCGCAGAAGTTGGAATAGGGTGGCTGCCCTAGTTATGATAATTCTATTAAAAATTATAATGATAAAAGGTTAAAATGAAAGAATATAAGAAGACTCGTCACACTATGGATTTGATTCATTCAGAAAGAAATATGTGAAACATCTGATACGATATGTCCGACACTAAGGTGAGTAAATCTTATAATATCACTTCGTGGCAGTGGAACTTGAAGTAAAATATTCTGCATGCTCCATAATTCTTGGAGAATCTTCTTTTAAAAGAGGAATTGATGGTTGAAGTAGGCTTTGCACCTGTCATTGAGACCTATGCGACTTGGGAACAGAACTATTATATCCCTTACCAGCAAGGGAAGGATCCAAAAACTCTTGAGGCAGGATATGTTCATTCACAACACCGCATTTTCTTTTACACATTGTTTCATTGTGTGTTCATTCAATTGAATATAAATAACGAGGAACAACTTTGACCCCCAAAAATTGCGCGCCAAATCTGGCACTCCCTACGGACTTTTTAGGGTTGCTGTTTCTTATTTTGGTGTAACCAATTTTGGTTTTTTCAGATTTTAGGTTTTTGCTGTTGTCAAATTTAGTATTTTCTTGTATTTTGTACCATTTTCTGAGTTTTATTAAAAGCTTTTTAAGTATTTGTATATAGCGAGAATCCATCTTGGCGAGTAAAAAAGGCACCAAAAACAGGTATTATGGTTGGTGAGGGAAAAAAAGTCGCCGAATTTCCGATTTGGGGGGGTATATCAAAGAAGTTCCAAATAACGAATTTGTGGTAAATTAAAAAGAAATGTCAATAGTTTTTTTTACAATATTTAAAATGGGGGGGGGGAAGAAATATGATATCACGCAATTGTCTATTAGAAATCGAAAAAGAAAATAGTTATAATTATCTCTTGTTTGGCTGTTCTTCCTTAAATTGGCAATTTATGCGAGAGCTTAGAAAATCGAATAATTTTAAAATAGACTTTTTATGACTATCATAAATTTAAATTAAAGTGAAATAATTTTCTTTGCAAATAAAGCAAATTTGAAAACATGAAAAACTTAATGCTACGTTAAGAATCAAATTTTCACTTTGATTTGATCACTGCAATAACTAAAACAGTGGAAAATATAAAGATAGGGAAACAAAAGTGTGGGTGAAAATGCGCTTTAGGTCCCCATCTCTG
>JAPDSC010000820.1:71543-95651 GCA_026290005.1 Latrodectus geometricus
GAAAGGGTTTACGTTATCTCTTTTAATTTTTATTATAAAGGGGCGGCGAAGCTGCTAGCGCCGGCCCTGCACTTCATCCTACTTTTATATGACCAAACTATATTTTAAGCCTGGTTCATAAAGTCATTATTTCGGATTTTTCATTATTTTGGATTTTTTTTTTACTTTACTATGTTCATACACCAAAACAATATTTTATGTCTGGTTTATAATTATTTATTTCAAGTAATTTCTTTAAAATTTAATTTTAATTAATTTTTTTGCATGTATGAATTGTTTTAACAAGCTTTGGATGCATTATAAATTTCAATCAAAAAACTTCAAAATTAAAATATGTCATTTAATGTGTACACATTGCCTATTTTTTAAGTTAAAAATTCTAAGATAAATCACAAGCTTCCAATAAATTAAACTTCTGTAGTTCGATTCAAGAGTATATTTTTTATTTATAAAAATAAGATTTTAGTTTTCATAAATGAGGAATACAGCGATCATAATAATAAGCTTATTACTATGAATTTCGCCGAACAATTAATTTATTATTATTAAATACAAAGGAATAATTTAATATTATGATTAATCTCAGCTTCATAATTGTTTGAAACTTTTTTAAATTTATGTATTTCAAATGTTAGTTTATGTATTCAAATGTTATGTATTTTAATGATACATTTCAAAACATAAAATTCTTTCCTTAGCAGCTACTAGAAATTCCATCTGGAGCCGAGCTTTGAAGGACTCTTATCTCGAGACACTAGTCCAGAGAAATAGTACGTCTGAAGCAAGCGTGTTTTAATTGTGCGGACGCACACAAACGGCTTTCACTAGCATTATTATCCTGCCTTCTTCAAAGCTAAGTCTTCAGTAAATATTCACATTATGACTATAACAATCAAGAATTACATACGAGTGATTATTGTTCATGCTCAAATAATTAACTACAGAAGAGAAACTGTGGAAATTTATAAATATATTTCATTGTTTAAATTTTTCTCCGATATTGCAAAAATTATTTTTAATCAGAAATCTCAATGAGGTAATAATACAATGCTGGAGTACTTTATAATGAAAAATAGTTTTAATACAAGCAATTCATTTGATACAACTGAAATTAAATTTAAACTGCATTTTGGATACTAACCACTAATTTTATTTTAATTCTGTAATTTTCTTACTTCTTAAAATGCAAATCAATAGAACTTTTTTTAAAAATGAATTCTAGGAATTTGTAAATAACTTATCTGCAAATAGCTCAGTAAGAGATAACTGAATTCATAGTTTTATCTTTAATAATATTTATCGCAGTTCTGATTACCTTACGCTGCTTAATAATTTTTTTACTAATTCAATGCAATTTTACTTCGAATGAGATAAAATGAGAGATATATTTTGAAAATCAGAATTAAGTACAATCTCAATAATTTAATATCTTATTGATATGAAGTTTAAAACTGAAAAAATAAGATACTTGTGCATCAGCATATTTACCATTATTTATGTTTTATATTACTAAAATTAATTTTCTTTAAATAAAAAATATTAGAAAAAAGAAATTTCACTACACCAAAGTGGGCATAATCAAATTATTTTTATTGTTTATCATCAATAAACTAGTTATGAGTAATAATGTCTTTAATGTTTCAGCTTCAATACTTAAATAACAAATATACACCATTCTTTTAATAAAAAGATGAAAAATTCCCAATTTTCACTTCATGTTAGAATGTGTAAGACATTTTTCCAGCTATATTAAATAATGTCAATTGACAGACTGATTAAATTTCAATTATTAGAAATAATTGTCAGAAATATGCAATAAATTACAAATATGACATAATTTTGATCTTAAATATATATTTTTAGTTAAAAGTTTAAGGAAATTAAAATTAATTGAGAATGAAAAACTTTAATTTTTCCATTTTTTTTATTAAAAAAATAAAATTAAACATTTTAGAAAAAAAAAAACCCTCTTTTTTCCTAGTAAGTTTTCAAGGTGTATACATTTAAAAAAAATATATTGTATGTTAAAGTGTATAGAAACAGGTTATGTATCATTATATCATTGTTTCAGTAAACCTTAATTAAGGAAACAATATCGAATGTATTTTTAATACTTTAATAATAAATTTTTTATACTGATAAAACAATTTCAGAAAAACAAATTTCAATTATATATATTCTTACAATAAATACGACTATAATGGCTAAAATCAATGTTGGAAATTTTCACCAATGAATGATTAGATAATTAAAATATACTATAGAAGCCTTATTTTAACATTCAATAAGCGCCATCTACTGCTCCGACAATGAACTCTGGTGACAGCCAAGACTTTATGAACTTCAACTGTGAACTGATTGCCCATTTCTAAGTATGAAACTATAATACTTGTTTTATGCTAATCTGTGGCGTGGTTACGTTGAAAATAAAAATATTGCTGACCTGAACTTTTTATTTCTAAAATAGTTTGTTAGACTCCTTATAACATTATACTAACAAAGCTTAAAAACTAGTAAATATATAAAAAATTGAGAAAATGTAGAGAGTAGACATGAATTGAGAAATAGTTTATTGCATATAAATAAATCTTTACTAAATATATTTGAGTTTATTTTATTTCTGAACTATATATAAAAAAAATTTTTTTAGGAAATTCAACATTACAAAATTCACTTTCAATTTATAAATATGAAATTTGTTTTGTTATGAATGGAAAATTTTCCAATATTTTAAAGACATTAAATAGTAAAATCTGTTCAGTTTTCTGAAATTAACTAAACTATTTTTCGAATCAGTCAATGAGTAACAAAAAAAGAATGTTAAAAATAATAATTTTTAAACAAACTTACTGATAATATGTATAAAAAATATAGAATTAGAAATAAAAAGAGATAACAAATTTTGAATTTAATGTTAATCCTTTTGTATTAAAATTCATAAACAAATATCTTGCCTTAAAAATATAAACATTATTACAAACTTAACAATATAAAAAGTATCATATATTTAATTTACATAATTAGTATCATTCTTCACAAATTTATTTAACATATTAATCAATAATCAAATTAATGAGGATACCAGATTGTACAATGCAAAAGTAATTTTTATTAAAAATATCAGTTTTTATTTTTTTCCTTTAATAGAAGTAAAGAGAATAATTAAATATTGAAGGCAAACACAGAAAACATTTTTTTTTTGTTAACCTTTTAAAAATTTGCAAACTTGTAAACATCCTGCATTTTAATGAAAATAAGCATCATGTTCAAATGTTGCATTAATGTTTTAAAAACAAACATTATGAAAACTATATTCCTAATATGAAAATGTGATACATTCACAATGAATTCATCGTTTAAGTAATTTTTTTACTCATTGATAATATATTTTATTACAAAAAAATCATAATAAATCTTTGAAATTAATAAAAGATTGTATAAAAAATTAAAGATTATAATTGTATATGATAAAAAATTAATGCATGAACAAAAAAAATTGTTTAAAAAACTTTTCATCAGTTTGGCTTTTACACATAAATAATTGCATTAAATATTATCTTGAGCCAATAATGTAGTTATAACCCTTCTTTGCATAATGGTGGAAATTTCCACCATAACCTATAATGCCCAAAAATTATATAAAAGAACAAGTTCACTTTAAGTTGATCGTGTTTGGCTACCTTTTTAATGTCCATTGCATAAAAAGAAACATAGCTGTCAAAAATAAACAAGTGTCATTACCAGTGAAACGAGCTTAAAGTTGTCTCATTCCGCTGTTTGTTGTAGTTGCAATAAACAAACGTATGATTTCATTTATAATTTTGCTTTATTATATTAGAGTTTCTATTGCTAAAAAATTGAAAATGAGTGGAAGAAAGGTTTGTAACATGTGTTTCTGTTATTTTCCTATTTTATTTCTATTTAGCACTAAGCTAATGATCTAATTTTGGATGATGATGGAAATTTTTAGCATATTGTTTTTTGCTAAATTTATACTATAAATATATGCTAAGATTTTTTTAACCATTTTTCCTTTAATTTTGAACATGAATTATATCAACTTGATTTATTTCACCAATAAAGAAAAAATCATGCAAAGATGGGTTAAAAACAAAATAAAAATAATTATTCAATATTACCGATAATTTTTTTTCAATAAGAGATTTACTTAATTTGAAATAGTTTGCATCAGGTACATGCATGGATATAAACACAATAATAAATATTTCAATTCAATGAAAAGGAAACAGATAATCCATGAAACAAACTAACTAATGAAAGAAACTAAATATCATTTTAAATATTCATACATTTTTGCATTTACATGAGTTTTCTTCAAAAATAGAAGATTATGTTGTAATTTTAATCAGAAAATAAAGTTCTTTTAAAGCTCATTCACAAAATAAATTTTTTTTTTTAAAAACTAATACACTAAAGAATGAAAATTTATTATATAAATTTTCACATTTTTCAACTAACAAAGTTAATTAATTTTGAGTTTATAGTCATGGACAACAAATTTATATTTTGAATTAGATTTTTAATCATACAATAACAAAAGGTTAAAAAAATTTCATTTTATAATAATGAACTTTAGTTAAGTATACTTGAGTTTTAAATTATTTATAACTTCAAAAACTTTTATTCAATATTATAAAAATAACATTTATCAATTAAATGAAGTAGGCATGCATGCATAAAATATTTTTCATTCAATGAAACAAGATATCTGACTATATTTAAAATGACAATAAAGCGATAATGATTATAACAAATTTTTCAGAACTAATTAAAATGTGATATTTACAATTCACATTTTAATAAGTTCCAAAAAAAATAATATAAAAGAATATGATGGAATGTATTAAAAATCAAATGTAAATTGTAACTAATATGAAAATTATAATTAGTATAAAGTGAAATATTTCATGTTACTACATATGCAGATCATATACAAACACACCGGATGCTTTGAAAATTCAGAATCAGCTAGATATTTTGGAATTCTTTACTTCACATCAAACATGATTATTAGATCCTTTTTTTATTTTAACAAATACTAATTTTTAAGTTTATTTTATAAAAAAAGTAATATATCTAACATTTCTTACATTTTTCAGTTCCAAATTTTAATATTTAATAAGTTTTTTAATGTAACAGCTAGAAAATTATTTTTAAAAATAATTTTTTTGCCACTAATCCAAAAAAGACACAAAAATAGCATTGAAGATTTAAGTAACTTTTTATATCAGTTAATAAGTTTACTTTACCATTTTTTAATGAAGCAAAACACAAATTCTGAAAAAAATTAAAGTTATTTTTTTTTCTTCATTTCAGTTATTCATAAATATTTTATACTATCTACTAACATTTTAACTTGTTTTTTAGGTGAAGTTTATACAAGAGAACAGAAAAATTTCAATTTAGCATAAAATATATTTTCTTTTCGAACTGAAAAATAGCATACATAGAAAAATAGTATACATAAGTACATTAAATTGGGTTACATTCTAATGTATTTGGTTGTTTCCTCTTTAACAAAGAAGTTTACATTTTTATAATTAAAAGAATCAACAGAATATTGATCATTTCAATAATTTATCAAATGAATTTTCAATCAATTTAAAACATATAATTTTATTCCATTATTTCTAATAATATAAAATATATTGCATCTAAGAAATACAAAAAGCCAGTTATCTAGGTTGAAGACTATTATATAATGCAAGTAAATATCACAAAGAAATATGTTTATAATTTGGATTTTTCAGTTCTGTAAACAACATCAGTTTGATAATTTCCAATATATTAAGTATGCAAATTATTAAGCAAAACACTTGTGTTTTAATTAAGGGTACACATGTTTATGTGGATATTTTAAACATAATATTCAATGTACATAACTTACAATTTTTGAATACATTCTTAAAAATTTGGACTAGAAATAATTTGGTTATTTTCATAAGACTTGAACCAAATGCTATCAACATTGAAGGCAAACATCAGAAGAAAGTTCTGATTGAGAACAAAAACTAAGTGGAAACTTATAATTATTACAAAAATGTACACTTTTTCCCAGATTAAATTTGAAATCCTTTGTTCCAAATAATTCTTAACCTTCATGAAATAATGACTTAAAAAATACAGATGGTTTTAAAATTTTCAGGACATTAATCGCCAAAAATATATGAGTAATAGAACATGCATTTCTTAACAATAAAAGATAAGGAAAATGATGGTATTCACAACTTAAAACAATACAAACAATATCATATATACATACAAAAATTTCAAATACACTTGCAGCAAAAACTAATTTTTATTAACAATTAACATTAACAAAATAATACCTTTCATCTAGTGCATAAGCTCTCTTCAATAAAATGAGTCAATTCACAATACAATATTTTTTAAGAAAATTTAAAAGAAAAAAACCTCACCGAATTAATTTGTCTGCTAAATAAATAACCAAACAAAATCAATAAAATTTTAATTGAGAAGTTCTTTTATCCTGCACCTCTATATTCAGTTTGTTAAAATATATAACAGTAAATATCACAAAAACAATTCTATGATGAATGCAATGGTCATCTCCGCAGCTTGTCACCCTCTTCTATCAAATTTATAAGCCTCTGCCGTCCTTTCTTATTTAACTGAGTTATGCAATTTACCAAATTTATGAGCTGTTTATTGGTATACTCCTGAAAACAAATTAAATTGTAGCACAGCTTTATAAGGAGTAAGCAAAATACATTTTTTTCAAGAAAATTTTTTATAATTAGCTTTATTCAAATACAACATACAAAAGAAGTTGAATAGAAATATTAAAAAATACTTTGTGTTTAACAAATTAGCAGTTAGTAGATTGATGCCAAAATGTATAGTATATTGTCATATTTTATAATTTGCTAATGAATCAATATATTGTTTGTTAATTTTGATATTATATAATGGACAGCTGAATATCACAAAGATGCTGTAAGGCATTTTAATATCCATTTCATAAATTGCCTTGAGAGAAGACTTTTGCTAGATAATGGGGCATATTTAAATCTGAGAAGTTTGCTAGATAATGAGGCATATTTAAATGTGAGGACTTTTGCTAGATAACGGGTTATATTTAAATGTCACAAGTTTAGAAACTTCTCAAACACCTACTCTGATAGATGGACATGTGAAGGCAGAAGAGCAATAGCTGTCCAATAATACTTAACTCAGGACTATTTTAGTATGAAATGTGATGTTTAACAGCACCACAATAAGCATTTGTAAGTTAATTTAAAGTTTTAAAATATTTCAGTTTATTTTTGTATTTAATATTTATAAAATATTCTATTTTCTCCACTCCATATATCATAAATTCAGAGAAACATCAGAATTATCATAAAGAAAGAAATCACTTCATCAATAGTTTACTGAGAGAGATGATGGAATGAAAATGTGTAGCAGATATTAGTTACTATATGTGCCCTATTCATTACAATATAGAAATACAACACAAAATATTAGAAAAAACCATAAATTCATAAACACTAGAAAAAAAAAGTGACAATTTTATCAAAATTTAGCATTTTTAATACAAACATATTTAAGTAATAAACTTTTTATAAGAAAGATATATCATAAATAAGAAAGATATATCTTATTTATGATACCTGTTAACAAACAAGATATCATTTTAGAGAATTTTCTTAATCAAATCTAATAATGGTCACCTTATGAGAACGTATCCATTGTTCTAAATTTTGCTCTAGCATATAATATGCTTTGATGTAACTTTCAACAAGATCTTTTCCTGGCAGAGGTTGAAGATCAGTCAAATGCTCAACTTTACATAAAAATTGTTGATAATCCAATTGCATTAATGCCCGACCACCATTTGTGCATTTCTTGGCTTGTGAAAATCTGGAATATAAAATAAAATGTAAATGCTACATAATTATTTGCTCAATTTCAATCGATATTTTAGATAAATGATATAGACTCAATCAAATATGATTGGTTGGTTGGTTGGGTTTTGTGGCGCAAGGTCCAAAAAGGACAAGCTGCACCTCAATCAAATATGAAATGAAGTAGAGAAATTTATATGATAAAACTAAAATGATCAAATTACTCATAAAGATGGCCAGAAACCATTAGTTAAAATCATTTTTCTATACTTCCATTTGTTTAATTTTTAATAACATAATTTGTATTTTGCTTTTTCTTCAAATAGTTATAATAGAGTATTTGACTGTTTTAGAACATATAATTCTGTAAATTATTGGGAGCTTTTAATCTTTGAATTATCCATTAGTATGTATGTAAATAAAGTATTTTTTGAATAAATTATATTAAACATTTTTTTGATTAAAAATCATCAGAAAAGTCCCATACATCATGCAGATTACTTATAATGTGATAAAGCCACTGAAATTTTAAATAAAATGCCAGAAATAACTTCACTAGGCTTACTATTGATTTTGAAAATATTAGATAAAAAAGTAAACAAATCAGTTTAATTTACATATTCAATATAATTAGCGCTAATAGTAATTAATAGCCATTACATATAGCACAAAAATTCTTTTACTGAAATATTCAAAAACTATTTTGCATATTTCTTAAAATTGTATTTATCCGTAATAATTACACATTTTTAAAACAAAGAAAAAGTACAACTATTTTCCACATATCAAGAATGTACGATAAACTTTCATGCCATGTTGCATTTTAACACAGCATCATTTTGCAGTGAATTCTGAAATTCACTTTCATAAATTTAACTTAACATAAATCCTAAAGGGAAAAAATAAATTATTTCAGTAGCATAAAAAAAAATCAAACGATGTAAAGCAAAGCAGTAATAAAATACAGGAAATTGTTCAGTGATGTAAAGATATGATAGATTTCACAGAAGACAAAAATCCAGGAATAAGAAACAAAATGTTACTGCACTACATTTTTATCAAAAGTAAAACAGATGACTTTCTTAATTATTTTAGAATTTGTAACAGTAAATAAACACATTTTTAAATCAAGTGCTTGGAAATGATGTCCTTATTGTACTGAAATTGTGCAGTTAAAAAAAACACATATTGAGAAGAGACTCGCACTCTCAACAAATAACCAGAAATAATTGCAGCAAAAATATCATATTAAGTTGAAAAAAAAAATTAAATTTTCTTTAAATGGTTGGATGAAGACGCTACTGCATTTCGAAGTCAATAAATATTATTACAAAAAATTTCCCCTTTCTAAAAAAAATCAGAGTTTGCAGTGACATAAAATAATTATAGAGCTCTAGTTTTAAAAATAATTTAATGATTTGTAACAATTATTAACAAATTGAAATTTTTTAAAATGGCAGTTTAACTTAAAACTAGCTTCTGAAGTTTAAATAAAAACTTCATGATGAAGTAATACAAAGCAAAAGGGCAAATGAATTAAAATGAAACATATTAAATTAATTTTGAAACAGAGTCAAACATCGGCTACAATGCAGTGTTAAGGTTACAGCTACCTAATAATACCCCACATGTATAATAATACTCATTATTAAGTAATTTATAAATTTAACTGGACTTTTGGGAACATTTACAGAAGAGAAGATAATCTTTATGAAAAATTAAAATGATTCTACACCATTAAAATCTTATTTTTAAAAATATACAGAAATAAATCCATTATTTCCAATAAAATCAGAGCAGATATTTCAAATGTTTATCATAAAAAAAATTCTTACTTTAATCTTGACAAACAATAAATAAAATACTAAGCAAAAAATAATTTTGATAGTTCTGGATGGATATTTACAAACTTATTATAATAATTTTTAAGACACCTTGCATAAAAATTCAATTAACATTTACAAATATTTCAAGCAATATTTCGTGTGAAATTATAAAAATTGTCCTTTAAAAAAACTGTTACCTAAAAGTTGACTTAAGCTATTAAACAGAAAATTATTCAGATTTTGAAATTAAAATGTTGTAAACTATTTTCAGTCAAACTTATAAGCTCCACAAACATGACACTTAGATTAAGTTTCGAATGAGAGTTGATGAGTTGAAAAATAATTACGAATGGAATTATATTTGAGTTTGCTGAAAAAATACATATCAAGTTTCGATTTTATGAACATTCAATTTTGAAATTTATAAATTAATTCCAACTAAAAATATTTAGAGAAGTATTTAAATTGGTAGAATCAATAAAATTAAAACGGTCCAAGAATATATCCTTTAACTCTTAAATTACATGACCAGCTGAATTATACAGAATAGCAAGGAACTCTCCCTCATTATTCTGCATAATTCAACTTCCTTCAACACACTGTAAGAAAGAAATTTTCTCAATTTTTTAACAGAAAGGTAAATAAAGTCAAAATTACAAAATACTTTTATACATGAGTACATTTAATGCAATGAAAATTCTTATTAAATGTAAATAATAATTACATAACAACAATGAAGAACAAAATATTAAAACAAATTTCTGCATTCTATATTAATCTAACAGAAATATATGAATACATGATCTATAACTCTGAAATTATCGCTACATATTTTTTAAAAATAAATGTTAAAACATCACATCATTGTTTGCATAATACCATACACTATGACATAATGCTTCATTTACCCTTCAATAAAAGAATGGTTGCAAAATTTGATACAAGATTCCCACAAAAGATCATAAGCTTCTTTAGGAATGGGAACTTTTTTTCCAACCTCTGAAAGTCTCATGCTGAATATTTGCAATTCCTAAAATAATATAAAATAATGAAAAATGCATTCAGTGCAGATTAATTCTCATGCAATTTAAGACAAAGTAACACTTTTAGAAGCATTTTATTTCAGCATTAAAAATTATCATTGTTCTGATAACATGGAAAAACATTTAAAATTTATCACTTTAATAATTTTAAAATAAAATGATAAAATTACTAAAAGTAAAGCCATTTTCTGGGTTATCTAAGAGATTACTTTTATTCAACTGATTCTTAAACTGTAATCAATTTGAATATCAACCTTGCACTCCTACCACATACACTTAATCACCAAGAATAGGTAAAAATTACTGTTTAATAAGAATCTTTTATTGATATAAAAGAAAATAGAATTCTGTATGTAAATTTACATAGGCAGCTAAGATTTTAACTTGAAAGACAAGTTTTTTTCTGTTTATATAAAACCTAAGCAAGATATGTATTTTCTAGACATTTTAATGAGTGTTACTGCAGACTTTATGTTCTCTTGATTAATAATATAACAAAAGCAATCAAGAAAACTTTATCTCCCTTTAGTTACAACATTTCCTTTTTAATTTTACTGGCATCTTGGAAGACCTATGTAAAATTAGATGCCATAAATATCCATTGTATTACATTTATATTTTATAAAATTAAATATTACATTGCTCTCTCTATATTTGTATTTAATGAAGTACTAACATCCCCGCCTTCTTAACATGCAAATGAAACCAAGCATTTCAATCGGAATGTGTTAAGAGATGTTTAATGTAAAAAGAGGTCCTATTAAAATAAGAGTAATAAGGAACATTAATTTATGAACTGACAACAATCTACACATTATAAAAATAATTATACACTATTATTTCAACAAAAGGAAACTAATATATATATATATGAAATTTATTCAATAACAGCTCTTATGTAAAAATGTAATTTTAGAATAACATTAAACATATTATGCTTTAAAGCATAATATGAAAGTAGTACCTATGGCATCATAAATTCTACAAGACAATGGGAAAATGCAATAGAATGTGATTTTTCTGTGATATTTATGTACAAATAAATTAAAATGAACTGCCAAATTTTAAAATAAAAATATATTAAATGTTAACTCTTTCGCATTACAGTAGCAGTTTATTCACTCAAAAGTATTTGCTAAAATGTGAAATCAAGATATTTACAAAAGTGAATAGAAATTTAGGAAGAAATGCAGAAAGTATTTGATTAGAATGAATAAATATAACAAAAAAAGTTTGAATTCTTTGCAATTTTTTTTGGGCAATAAAATTTTTCATAACCTATCACTGACTGAAAGTTTGAAATCAGAAAACATTGGAGTATTTATTGCGTTTCACATAAAAATAAAAACACCAGTTAACATTTAATTCAGGAGAAAAAGTACAACAGAATTAAATATAAAATGTAAGTTGTTTCAAATATTTCCAATATATTCTAATATAATGTTCCTAAAATTTAAAGATAACATTTTTGTGTTACAGTGGAATGAAATTAAAGACTTGTAATAATATAAAATTAGAAGATGTTTGCATTTGAGTGGTGAGCTCTCCCATTAATTGCAGGAGTGTTAGCAGAAATATCTATAGTCTTTTAAAATCCAAATGAGGAAATAAATTTTTTGACTTGCTGAATTTAAATAGAGTTAAGTAAGAAATTATTAGGGATTTTTTATTTTATAGCAAACTTAAGATTATGAAACAAATAAAATATACACAATGTATACTACGAAAGTAGTATACAATGTGCATTAAAAGTAAAAAAGTATAAATTAATGACAATGATCATCAACCTTAGAAAATTTTAAAACTCTTTCAAATATAAGTGGGCAATTCATAAATTACAACAAAAATTTAACACACATTTTAATGCAATGTAAAAAACCGTATTTTTAGAAAATATTATAAGACTTTCAAAAATTATTGTACAAACACGGAGCAAAATATCAACATAGCTGCTGTGCTGAGACATAATTTCATTGATGTCCCACTTGACTCCAGTCATCAGTGTAATGATTTGATCATAGTCGATAGTTCTCGCACTCACTGCTGCATAAATAGGCCTTCTCAGTTCTGCAGCCTGGCTCACTGTCTGCAAAAAAGAAAATAAATATCTTTAGTTATGTAATAGAGCAGCCATTTTATGAAAAAACTTGAAAATTATAATGATTTCATATAAATTTCAAATTAAATTGTTCTTACAACTCACTTGTAATAAATAAATACTCGCAATGATGTTCAAGTGGCGTTATACTTGTACCAGAGTAGTGGCTTTTGCACACAGTGACGAGAAAGGTCTGTTTTTCAGCATAGGAGCAACAAATTTTTTATTTTGTTGAAAATGTTGCGCAATACTTAAAATATTAATAAATTATTTATAAAATATATTGCTAAGCATTTATCGAATCATAGAAACTGGTTCCTCAACACAAAGAATACCATATGTTCTTTAGGTAATAAGAACTTTCTCATTTTCAAGAAAATGGATTAGATGTTGTGAAAAAGATTGGCTCTTAAAGGTAAATGCTCTAGACTAACCAATTATATTAAAAATTATCTGCTTACCCATGATAATGTGATTATTAAAATTTATGCTTCTCAAGCCTATGAATTATGGGCAGAATTTAAAAATGTAAAGGAACAGATTATATGTACATGTGATGAAAAATGCATTCTGGAAAATGAAAAGGAATTTGAAGTAACTACAGATAAAATAAAATAGCTAAAAATAAATATCATCTGTTCAAAGGAAACAAAACTAATAAAATTCCTAGAAACTGTAACATAAAATTGCCACATTTAGATTTACCCTTATTTTTGGTAATTTTTTAGTTGATTTCATTTTGTGATATATTTTTATCAATTATTCATATAAATCGATCACTAAGTAACTATAAATTACAGTAATTAAAACTACCTTTAAAGGTAGTAGTATTGGCAATAATTCAATATATTCAAATATCTGATGCATATCAAACTAAAGCTTAGAAATTAATAGAGAAATGTTTCGAAAACATAAAAATAATTTATTCTACACTCAATAAGCTTTTTTCACAAACAAATGTGCAAAGTGAAGGCTCTGAAGGATTGGATAGGTTGATAGATATCACCAACTAATGCTTAGATGCACTGAAAGTGATGAATCAGTCAATGGATGGGGCTGCAAGTGGAATACTATTCTTATTTGTTTATTATTATTTTTTTTTTGCATAGAAAATTTTCTGAATCCTTAAGGAAGTGGCATCTATCACATAAAGATCTTTTTCAGAATTCAAAGCGTTTGTGCAATTGCACGAAGCTGTGTTGCCATCAAATAATGTAAATAAATTGGTAATACTGAGTAAAAAAAAACTTAAATACCACAGTAAGAATGATGATCTTCACATTTAGTTGTTTCTTTCACATATTTATTTGTTTTTTACAAAGAGCAAAATCTGATTTATAAATGCGAGGATTTCACTAAACTGTCACATAACCAGAAAAAAAGATTATCTTATAAAAAAAATAAGTAAAAATTAAAGATGAATCATGTTATATAACTCTATAATAGCAGGGGGTGTAAAAAACCAGTCTTAAACTTAATACATTATTGCAGATCGACACAAATCACAATACAATTTCTAACCTTAAATTAAACCTAGAGGTTGATTTATTAGTATCAACTCATAGCTCAAATTTTGGAGATAGACAAATTTTATATCAACAGCTAAGATTAATGTAATCGATTCTAGCAGTAATTATCAAAAATGTTAAGTTTTAATGTCATGTCAATGATACTGCATAAACATTGAAAACATTGTCACATATTTAAATATTGTTTAAATGAAACACTAATCAATTAGTGTTAAAATGATATCGTTCAACATTTATAGAATCAGATATTATTTTAATTTAATCAAACATAATATTAGCAGAATTACACGAAAAGAAAACATTTAAAAATAGATAGTATTTTAATTCATAATCACTATATCGAATATTTGAATGATTACCTGGGAGCAGAATTGTTGCAGGAATGCTTTTTTATTGGTAGGGATGAGTACTTCAAGATGGGGATGTAGAAATTCAAACTGCTCAGCTAAAAAGACTCTGAATAAATGGAAAAGTAGATACATTTTAAAAATGAATAAGAGTTATACATTTTTAAAACAAACTTTAATATAATTAATACAACTCAACTATACTTTAACATAAAAAAAAAAAAAATTCAATTCATCCCAACATTATTGTTGTTGTTAATCCTCTTGGGTTCTACCTTGCAAAGTTACTCAGCATAAAAATTATGTATAATAAATGAAAAATGAATGGAACACATCAAAATAATTAAGAATTAGAAATTTCAGTCAAAAATATTTTAAATGTATAAGTTAACACAAACTTAAAAAAAAAAAATCACTTACTATAGTTTTTAACTTGATATACAGCAATTAAATAACTTTTTCGTAGTTCCAAGAAGCTACATTAAAGTTATTACGGGAAGAATATAATTATAAAAATATTATCAAACACAAATACATTTTAGCATGAAATTTACAATTTTCTAATTATATCTATATTATTCATTAAAAATGAATTTATTTTAAAATCATTTGTAAGCTAAAAATATAATAAATCCATCACCTGGTCTAACAAAACATATTTAAATGATTTGTTTGCTTTTTTATTTTTTGTTTATTTATTGGCACATAAAAGTTAATTCATCAAGGACTTGCTGTTTTGAGTGAATTTCAGCCATCCAGTAGAATAAATATCCATGCCAAAAATGAAAATCAAACACACAAGCTATAAAACTGAACACTAAAGCACTACATCAGTTTTAATAATATAATTAAAGATATTGAAAACAAAATATAAAATTGGCTTTGTTTATTGGCACAGATTATTATTGCAAAATGCAACATAATATAGTAAGAATATTAATATAATTTTACAGTTTGAAAAAACAAGTTTTGCTTGACACTCACAATGATTCTGCAGCAGCGATTCTCTCGGCAAGTCCATACAGATCCTCTACTTTCATCAAGTTCACTGCTGATGAGAGAGTAGGAGGAGGGATCTTATCCTGCAAAATAGAATTATAGTGATGCTTTATTATGACATGAATTATGCTGAGAAAATATTTTGCATTCACATGTAAAAACAAATAAGCAGAAAGTTCTATGTTGATTGCATGGTCCCAAACTTAACAATTGAAAAACATCAAAGCTTTTTGAAAAAATAATCAAAGGATTTATACTTGCCACTACTGAGCACTGAAAAAAGGATTTTGCAATTTAGCTTTTTATTTAAGTATCTATTAAGGCGAGGCAAATATTTTCAAGATTTTCTCTCATATAACACAAGAAAATATTTCAAAATCATTGAAAAGCTCGACTGAGATGTAATTTGTTATATATAATTATAATAAAAGCTTTGAAATGGTATGCGGGAATAAAATTAAGTGAAATCACTTTGACCAAATTATGAAATTGTATTTTTTCACCACAAATAATATTCAATAATTGGAAATATATTATTTTTTACTGCTTTTCAGTACGAGAATTTACCAAGGTCTTCTCTACTGAAACATATAAATAAATCGGCAATTTCAAAATATTTTCCAGAAAAATAAATAACAGATATTAAAAAAAAAATTTAAATATTAGTCTATAGAATATATCAAATGATATGAAAATATAATGGATGAGTAGTAAATTTTTTTTTCAGAGTGAAAGTATAGATATTTTACCTAAGCATTTGCTGCAAACACTGATTGGGAATTTTTTTTTTTATCCTCTAGCTAACTTTTAATGAGAATGGGAGGATTGCATATCTTGTTACACATGCACAACAAATTGCTAATAAAAATCATCAGGATTATCAGATCCATTATATAATGTTCTAAAAAGCTATTCATTTTTTAGATAATTCAGGGATTTTTCATAAATTTGAAAACACTCTTAATACAATTTAGCTGAAGTTTGATTATTAACTAAATGATATAGACAGAATTTAAGAATAATTATTAGAAAAATACAAAAGGCTTAAAACTTATTTTTACATAAAAATCAAAATAAATAAGCTTAAACATATACATATATTTTGTCCAAATAAAATTTTCTCAATTAAAAATCAAGAAAATGTAAGCAAACTTACTGAAAGCCTAAGGATAAGATAATTTTTCGATATGTTTCAGTAGTCTTAAAAAATAGTAACTAACTTTTGTGCTATGAAAAATTTGTAACACTTTAATCACTGCAGCGAAATTTGAAAGGAATAGCTTAAACAACTAAAAAATGGCAATAATAACACAGCTTCATTATTTTAGTGAATGCTATTTTATCAAGAGTGGAATGTTTTTCAATATTCTGCATATACTTGAGTCTTTTTTTTAATAATTTAAAACAAATAAAATTAAAAAGTTAAAAATATTGGAAAAGAATTAAACAAGAATAAATGTCAAAAAATTAATTATAAAATAATTTCATATCAAATAATAAACTATTTGCATGTGTGAAGAATCGCAGATTATCGATTCCGCCGAAATTTTAATCCCCCCTTTTTTTCATTATCGTTTCCGCCGAGGAGCTTAACCCCCTCTTTCCCATACCTATTGATATCGCCGCTGACAAGTAAATAGAAGAATTTATGATACAACACATTTGGCAGCTTATCCATCCCTTTGTCTATTGGCGACTATTGACACCACCGTTAGATTATCTACACTGATTGGTCAGTCTTTAAAAATGTTTCAGGAATGTTCAGGAAATGTCTCTCTTCAGTCACTTTTTGCTGAGCAACCATAGAGTGAAGTCGCATATGCGAGGGACTGTGGTCAGCAGTTTTTTTTATCGATTTATTTATACTGATTAATTAATTTTTTACTATGGATGTCCACCTCTACACCAGCAAGCAAGAAAAAAATCTACTTATTGTAAATACCTATACTTACTATGAGAAAAGAAGACTAAAAAGCGGTGAAATCGTATGGTAGTGTAGCAGAGAAAAAAAATGCACTACAAAAGTGTATAAGATGCCGAACAAAACGTCTATCTTAAGGCTTGATAACGTGCATTGTCATAAATAGGATGAAAATTTAGCAACGAAAATATTTAATCAAGGAAAGCAGAATATATTTTAGAGAGAGCTGTCTCTCTATAATATCTTCAGCTGAGAGACCCTCTAAAATTATTCATACAGTAATTGCTGAAAATCCAACTTAGTTAGAAAACATCACTACTAGGAATGTTAACAACTTGAAACAGAGTATTTATAGGAAAAGAAGAAAACAGATACCAAGTCTTCCGAAGAACAGAGTAAAAGCAATAGAGAAACTACTAGAAATGGAAGTGAAGTCAGTAAAAGGCGAAGAATTTCTGTTATATGCTGATGCAGATTCTGGAATAGTTACTTTTTCCTGTGGTTCCAGTCTGGAATTTCTTATCAAATGCAAAAAAATTTACATGGTTGGAACATTTAAGTACTGTGCAAAGTTTTGATTACAACTCTTTACTATTCATGGTATAGAAAATGGCAGGTATGTGACCCTGGTTTCCTGCTTATTACCAGATAAGAAAGAAGACACTTATGCAAAATTATTCAAGACAAAAATCGAGAAATGTGTTGAATGCAATCTCGGTTTCCAACCAAGCCATTTAGTGGTTGACTTTGAAATTGCCATTCATAGTGCTGTTAAAAAAACATGGCCTAATGCAGCAGTGCAAGGCTGCAAATTTCATTTGCACCAAGCTTGGCATAGAAAAACTTTCAGTCTTGGTCTTGGCAAAAAAGAAAAAAAGAAAAAAAAAAAAAACATTCGGACTGTCCTATTTAAAACCAAATGAGTGCTTTGCATTAGATTTGGTTGCAATCCAACTTACAGATGCTAGAGTTTCGAAGTTTGTAGACTATTTAGTAGAAAACTATATTGATGAACAAGAGGCAAAATTTTGTACTACAATGTGGGCCAGAGCCGAAGCTTCATCAGAAAATACAACTAACGCATGTGAATCATTCCATTCACATTTTAATGCTTGTTTTTATCACACGCATCCTCACATTATTCATTTCGTGGAAGTTTTATTGCAGAGCCAGACAGATTCTTACATTCGAATGTCCAGTACGAAAGAAAAAAGACCAGTTTCAAAGACAATCCTCCAAAGGCGTGAAAATTTGCATAAAGTGATTAGTAAGTATTTGAAAGGCAGCCTCACCAGGATTGCCTTTGTAAAGTTTGCTAGTCATAAATTTAAACCAATATCAACATAAAACTTTCATATATTTAACATGGGAGGGAAAGTGTTCAATTTACAACTCTCAACCAGAATTATTCTTTTAACATGTTTTAATTGCTAATTTTAATAAAAATGCTAGATTGATAATGCTCTATTTTCCATAATATGAATGACATATAATATGAAAAATGTCGCCGAAATGCGCCAAAGATAAATTCTTAATCCCTGAAACAGCGGAAAAGTAATACCTCTGGTAAAGGGGAAGAAGACGTTCGGCGGAAACGATATGTAGGGGTAACTACTGATAACATCTTCTGGGGGTTCGGGATACTCTGCGGCGGAATCGAAGACTGTCCTGAAGAATTGCAGTTTTATTCTTTGATAAATAGCCAGATAAAAAATATGATTATAATAAGAAGTATTTTAATATTATTTTTTATATTTCTTCTTTTTATATACAATGATAAAACTAATATAATATGTTTCTGAACAAGAAGCTTAAAGACAAAGTTTGTTTATAATATAAAATTCAATTTTCAGCACAATTCTACAGTTAACATAAGATAATAAAATTATATACTTTATGAATAATAACAAATTCAATGAAGAAAATTGTCTGTAAATAAAAATATACTATCTGAAAATAAATTTAAGTACACATAAATTTTGAATTGAACAAATGAAGTCTTCCAGCATTAATTGTATTCATGCAAGAGTTATTATTTACAAATTTAAATAAAATCAATGGTAATTTTGATGCACTTGAGCTTGATATAATGCTTTGAACAGCTTTTTACAAAAACTAAAGAGTGAAATTCAATGGAATGTAGGCAAACCACAATTCCCTGAAATATTTAAGGATTTTTTTGTTAACTTTAGGACCAATATCTTCAGTTTAGAAAAATGAAGGTTAAAATCCTCAAATCAAGATTAAAATTTTGATAATTTATATGATTTACAGAATTCTGATTTCCAGTAATTAAATCTTACTTTTGTAAACAGCATTTATTTTTAATTTTAAATAATTACTCAACCCTTCAAGAATATGATAAACAATAACTATTCAAATGCTTTTGGTACTGGTTGTAATACAAATGCTATTTTTACAATATTTTTAAGAAGAAATCATTTTTTAAGTAGTTTCTTAAAAAAGTTTTTGAACTTTTGTTGGGATAGACTAGAATGCTTAATTTGCTCATTCACAATAAAGATAGAGCTATATTAGATATGAATTAAAACATTTAGAAATACGTTTCCATGGATGGTACAATCAGGAATTCTTTTATTTTACTAAAATTTATTCTAAAACAAGCAACACAATATGGTTAAAAAATGTTATTGTATTCCTAGAAAATCGTTTAACATCCTACAATAACATGAAACCAGGAAAAATACTGTTAACAGCCTAAGTATAGAAATTGATTAAAGATAAAAGGAGATCAGAAAGCTATTTTTTAAAGAAAATAATCAGCTTAGATTGAATTTGTAACACTTTTATTAAACTCACTTACATTAATAATTATTTTAACTAAAAAATGGACACATAAACATGAGACTTTGCATTTTTTAAAATTTACATTATTTTTGTTTTAAAATAAATGTATTACACATTGGTTAAAAATTACTAAAGATATGTACTTTTTAAAATAATTACAAAGAAGCAATAATAATGAAAATCTCATCTGAAATTCATCTACCTTATTGAAGGTTTTATTGGTACTCTAAATGTTTAAAAAAAGAAAAGAAAACAGGTATGTAAGTACTTTATTCTTGCTTTCAAAAGATTCACCAGCATCATCTTCACAAACCAAGTTATCACGTATTATTCTTTTTAGAGTAGTTTTCAATTTGTTGCTCAGGATGTTCTCTTTCAAATCACTCTAGAAAGATAAAAGGTCATCATTTTATGATTATTAAGAAATAACTTCCCAACAAATGTGCTATGGCTCATAAAATAAAGCAATAGCCCATAGCACTTCAAAATTTATAAAAATATGTAATTGTAGCAAAATATCAAAAGTGTTCTCAATTTCCTACTTTTTTCATCACTAAACAACTAATAAAAATAATTCATGTATTTTTGTATATACATAATGCAATGATATACATAAATATATATTACAAACTGAACAAAAATTTTATCAGGTCATTGAAAGTATGTACCTAATTCTAACAGATACTCCAAAGTATATTTTATGGGAAAACACTAATATTTTGCTTGAGTGTATTCTTTGTAATTGAAAAATATGTGTTTTTGGCCTACAATATAGATTATCAACAAAATAAATCGATTTTTAATACAGCAATATTTTAAAAATGGAAAAGTGAGACCTTACTTGATTTGTGAATTTTAGCAACGATTTATGAGTTTTAGAAAGTTGTCATTATGATAAATGTAAAAAGATTGTTCCTGCTCTGCAAACTATGAAAAATTATTTGAAAAGATATTAGAATGGCAATTTTACAATAGAAGATTGACCAAACATATAACATTATTTTTACAATGGAATCAATATCCAAGAATAACAACTGTGAAAACTGCAGAGAAATTGAAGGTTAATGATTAGGCCACATTTAGCTATTCAAAAAAAGCCTAGGTAAATACAGGCTGTTAACAGATCAGGCACTAACTTACACAATCATTTCATATATTTAATGTAATTAGAAATCTCAAATTAGATTTTTTGTAAGGAAGTAAAAAGGTAAAAATTTCTTGTTATTTGTTCCAGAACTGAACACAAGTATATAAATTTTTTTAAATATTTTTTATTAAGTTTATTATCAATTATCTTAATATATTTGCAGTAATATTTTAGAAATGAGTGAAAACTTTCATGAGTTGTGAACATTTGTTCCTACATTATAGACAAAATATTGTAATGAATTTAAATTGTATCCTAAATTCAAATACAAACATTTCACAAAAACAAAGATATAACTGCTTTGATAAATGGAAAACTAAAAAGAAATTAAGAGTACTCACCATTTCCTTTGCAAAGAAAATATACACCTGCAAAAGAATTTTACTTTAAAGTTTTATAGAGAAATTCATAAAACTTAAAATTTGCATTAAATAAATTGAACATAATTTTCTTCAATGAAAAAGTGAAATGTACATAAATTTAGAAATATTATTAAGAATAGTTTTTCAACATTACTGAAAAATAGACAGTTTCCCTATTTGATTAGGAATATTTAATCTCTTAAAACAGTACTCACTGAATTAATTAATTAACTGATGATTATATTCAATGATGTTTTATGTTACACAATCAATTTCAAAATATTAGAATAATCATGATATAAAAGCCAATAACTTAAAAAACCTACAGAATACATATAATAGTCAAACAGGTGTGTCATGCAAAGCAGTACATCAAAGGCTATTGGTTTCAGCACACTCATCATTTGCATATACTTTCCTGAAATGAAACAAATTTTGGATGATATTATATCAACAGATTAAATAGTTTGCAACATAAATGCAGACATTTTCCAACAAAATATGCTTTGATATTTTATAGAAAATGTGAAAAAAACAGGCATAATTTTTTAAACTAAATATTATAACAATATTAAACAATGAATTTGAGTGCTTTTTAAAGAAGAAAATAATTTTTGCAGATAAGAATTAAACAAGCTAGGACCTACAATTTAAAGTGGTTTCTGAACCACTACAGGCTCCACAATCAAGGTGAAAATCGAAGCAACAAACATATGTCTATGTAAGTATAAAGATATGCATATATTTATACATTACAGAAGATCATTAGAATTAATAAACCAAGACGTACAGTGGGAAGTACACTTATTTATATGATGGAAAGATGCTGTAATATGCAAATGACTAGTTTTTCAACACAATCATCTTAAATAGGCAATAACAATTATAACATGTTTAAATGGAGAAATCATACAAAAAGTTTTTTACATGCTATTTGATTATTATTGATTGAAGAATATAAAGATGCCTCATGTAATCATGATATGGTTACCATTATGTTTCTGACTTTGATAATAATTGAATTGCAGCCTACAGGGGTTGAGGTTTATTGTATCCCAGTATTTCTTGTCATGTTGTTCAAGATAGGATTGTCCACAGAATATTGAATATACAAGTTTAAAAAAATTTCATGGAACACAATGGAGGACTTGAGCTACCCACTATCACTAACAGACAATGCATACATGGATCATTACACAATCATATCATACAAACACACAACAAGCAATGGTTCAAGAAACAAGGTTGTTTGCAAGACAACCAGTGTCTGTACAAACAGTTTGACGAGGTTTGCAGCAGCATAGTTTATAGCTCAATTTATAACAGATAACAGCTATAATTATGCAAATGAAATAGCATAATATTTGATTATGCTATTCCATTTTCATAATTTTAAGAATAGTTATGAACATAAAAATATTTCAGATTATTCCCACTATTCCAGTGACACCCAGTTGATTTTTAAATGTAATTGTTGTCTCCATGGTAACGATATATATGTAACATTTATTTCTTTCCATATGTGAATCAGAAATAGTACACTGGACATTTCTAAAGTACAAACCAAAAATCCTAGTATGTAATTAGGCCAATATTTCAAGATGATACATTGTATTATGAAAGGCAAAACTGAGCATTCAAACACAGATGTCATTATAAACCAAGGCTAGTTTTTATAGAATTGAATTACAATCTATTTTGAGGAACGCACCATTTCATATTTAAAATATGTCATGATTGTCATTTAAATATTCCAGTATATTCACTTAGGAATCAGACTCTGTGTCTGTCTATTATTCCTAAGTGAACTTTCATTAGTTCATAAGAACAGCATCACCCTAAGATAATCATTACTTTATATCCTTTTATAACTTAATTTATCTAAAAATTATCCTTTTTTAAGACATACCTAAATTAATGTCTAGAACAATTATTTTAATTAAAAAACAAAATTAAAAAAATGCTTCTGGTGCCTATCACAGCATAAAAAACGCATTTGCTTTTCTCATATATCTCAATTATAATATTCATGCATTATTTGTTAACAGATAAAAATTCTTTTTTTGTTTAATTGAGATAAAAAACTTAATAATGCAATATATATATATATATATATATATATATATATATATATATATA